>JAQGBS010001729.1:0-14841 GCA_034698545.1 Acrobeloides obliquus
CTAAAGCTCTGTATTTTCATACAAAAATTAAATTTCTAACATTTTGTTAAAGTGAAGAAAATCGACTTTGAAAACTTTAAAGTAATTTTCGACAATGTTAGGATCAACGGATTTCAAAAATTTTTATCAACACTTATTCGGCCATTGTTCAACTACAATTTTAAAAAGACCGCATAGAAATTCGTTAGAGGGGGTGGGAGAATGATTAAAAATATTGATGTTGCAGACCAAAATGAACGCTCTGTACACTATAAGACATTTTTTAAAAGTAAACTACCTATTTGTATTGTTGACTGTTGTAAATAAGCATCAGATTTTTCTAAGGCTTTGTCAGCTATGATTTTTCTTCTCACATCATGTAAAGAACGATAAGGCAACGATTTAGAAATAGTTATAATACTTGAAAGTTCTATTCTATCATTAGACATATCTATAAAAGATTACATTAAATTTTAATTTCTCTATTTTTTTGCTGTCCAAATGTTTTTGCCGTTTGAGATAAAAACAGCCAATAAAAATACTATGAGTACAAAAGAAAAAATTCATTTTAAATTATAAGCTAAATTAAAAATCCGCGTTTTATTGTGAGCTTGGCTCAGTGGTAATGCTCCTGACTTCGAGTCCAATAGTACAGGGTTCGAATCCCAACTACGTCGAATTTATTTTGAAGCTAGTTTATTTGGTACTCATAGCACTTTTTTTGAAAATTTTTTTTGTAGAATTTGTTAAGAATAGTCCAAAGCACTCAAATAAACCGGAATTTTGAAAGAGTTAATACTTTTTGCACTCATGAATAGAAAAATATTTTTAGTATGATTAAGAGATCAAAATTTCATCTTCGTTTGTAAAAAAATCACCATAATGCCTCGAAATCAGGAGCACTACCGCTTACCAATCATTTTAAGACTAGTTTCTATATGATTAGAAAATGGTTTTAAAAAGCAAAAATTTTCTTTGTTAACATATCTTTTATAATCGTATTAAATGTGAAAATATTCGGGAAAGAATTTCTAGAAAAGCATTACAAAAGACCAAAATTTTGATTCAGACCAAAGAATTAAAAAAAGTTATGAGTTCTATAAAAATAGAATCACCCAAACTCAAAAACCCCTATTTCTCGATGAGGACATTGTGGAATCCCACGAGTAATATGTTATTGGATAGCTTTCAACTTGACAAATTTTATGAGCTATTTAACTTTTAACAAATTTTTATCCTGTAAATGAAATCCCCTCAAAAATGGTGCTTGTTGAGTGAAGAAGCATCCAAACTAAAACAAACGTACAGGGTGAGTCAAAAGTCATCTATCATCGGTTTTTTGAGGATATCACGACCATTTGAAAAGCTTTTTCAAGACTTTTGACTCGCCCTGTACGGCACCCTTCGAGCGCCGTTAAATAATACAAAAATTCAAGATTATTTTCCATAACTATCACATGATATTTTTTTGTTATAAATTTGGGCTCTTCTTTTCTTTATTCAACCTATTTATTGAGAATATCATAAATCATTTTTCCGATTTATTGCGTCAATCAATTTTATCGGATTGTACATTTATGGAGAATCTGCTAAATTGAAAAAATCTTTAAGAAACATTTAAAAATATTAAGGAATAATTTTATTTTATGAAATGACAACAAATAACATTTTTTGAATAGTATACAACGTGTTCAAATTAAACAGCTATAACATTATTCGCCAAAAATCCTTTTTTGTATTTTTCAATTATACAAGCGAATTTTAAGTCTTTTTCCAAAACACTTTTTAATAAAAACTAAATGATTAGACCCTTCGACTCTAAACGCGGGACTCGAACCAACGACCTTCGGTGCTTTGCGATCAATTGTCCTAGAGCCTTACCGGGGGTACTAATTTTGACCATTTTTTTGTTCATGTTTCCCCCAAACCTATTCTGCTTTTTTCTTCTGTTTGTCCATTTTGTAAAGCAGAACAGAAAACATAAGAAAAGTGACACACAATCTGTAAAACAGAACGAAAAACAGAACAGGTAACAGGATTTCTAAGCAAAATATTTAACATCAATAGAGAAAATTTTAAAAATTTCAAAGAAAGGGAAACTTATAAATATTCTACTATTATAAACGTGTAATGTCTGTCTATCCAGACGTTCTCGGGAACGTTTGATTTAAACCCGGAGTGCTAAAACTAAAGTTGTAGGGGACGATGAGAGAAGACGATCGACACACACTTTTATGGGGGGTGTGCCCCTCAAAAAATTCCCAAGACCATACAGGAATGCCACAAATTCATTTTTTGAAGGGATCTGCAGGTGCTATATGTATTTTGTGTACATACGTGTGCAGGAGGGGCAAAAAATTTTTGATTTACCCTCCCTCGATGACATAGATATTCCCATTTTTAATGAAGATATTTAAATTTTATGATATAGTATATAAAGATTTGTTTAAAAACTTGATCTATTTGAATATAATGGCGTAAAAAATTATTATTTGTGATAGGATGGGGGTATGCGCTACTAATCGTTTCCTCTTTCTTCCCATCACCCTCCCCGGACACCTTTTCCCGCTCCACCCCCATGAGTTACCTCCAATTTGGGCCCCCGTACGGCCCAATTGCCCCCTTCCATGCACGCGCATGCTTGCGTACAGGAAAATTTTTGAAAGGACCTGCGTTACTATACAGGGTGATTCAAAAGTTCGTGGACACTTTAAAAATACGTTTTTATATAAAGTTTGACACCATCAAGCGTTTTGAAAATATTTTTTAAAGCTTTTTTTGACATTAAACATTTAAAATTTTTCTTTTTATGCAGCCAAAATGACCAATTTCGCTTAAACGAATTTCGTCCAGCTATTGTCTGATTGCACGAGAAAGGAAAGTCGGTTCGAGAAGTTGCCGAGCTTCTGGAACTGCCCAAGTCGACTGTGCACAAAGCGTGAAAAAAACCCGCAATTTTGAAGATAGGCCTAGACCCGGTCGCCCGAGGACTTCAAGAACTCCGCAGAACATCCGAAATGTCAAGGGGCGGATCCAGCGAAATGTCCACGAACTTTTGAATCACTCTGTATGTATTTGTTTACGTAAATATCATAGATCCTGGAGGTACTACTGGATATTTTGTCTTAAATATGCCGCTCAAGAGTGCCGCTCGAAGGGTCACAATCCTCCGAGCGCGGTAGCGTTCGGTCATCCCGGTAATTAAAAATAATATAAAAAATATCTATATACACCAGTCAATATCTGAAAAGATTTTTAATTAGCAATTCGTATCAAGATTATTAAAAGTAGTTAAATCTCCCGCTTTTTACTCAAACGGACGAGGATTCGATCCATAAATCGGCAAGGGGGAGGAGCCTCCCCCTGACCCACTCAATCATGGACCCAAAATTGAGGGAGGACCACCTCATGGATCCCGCCGAACATATTTCTCGCGTCGAAAAACTTCTATGAAGAATTTACATGAAGTTTGGGTGAATAGAAAAATATTTGACCCGAGCGGGGATCGAATCCTTGCCCGTCTGACAAGAAACCAGTCAGGGGTTTCGAAAATTTCAACGCAAAAGTGATCAGCATGAAAATATAAAAATATGTTTTCGAATTAGCTGCCCATACAGAGAAAATAGTTATTTTTAAACCAAAATATGTTATTTTCTCGAGTTTTCGCGTCGATATACAGCTTTTTTTGAATCCGAGGAATTTTATAAATGTCAAACTCGGATTCGCCGCACATTTTTATCTCGGTTTTAGGTAAAAATCGCATTTTTGCGACTTTTCGCTTCAATACACAATACGCTTTCTCTGAATCAAAAAGCGTTTTTTGTTTCGAAAATGCCAAATTCAAATTCTTCGCATGTTTTTACCCCTAGATGGATCATTTCCAAAAAAAAATTTTGAAATTTTTTTTACCTGGATGGCCCCGTAGTAGCTCCGAAAAACATATTCTTTTATTTTTATGCTAATCATTTTTACGTTGAAATTTTCGAAATTCCTGACGACACGTATAGATGGTTCCTTGTGAGTGAAAAGAGATAGATTTATCACTTTGCTATGGTGGCCCAACTTTTTTTGTACTACATCTGAAACGGATTATAATAGTCATAGATGCGGCAACCATTTTCAACAGGATATAAACAATTAGATGCTATTTTAACATTGTACGAATGATGACAATTGCAAATTGGATTCCTAAAGCATTTATGTTTTTGGAGCTACTTAGGGGTGGGCACTCACGTGAAAAAATTTTCGAAAAATTTTTTCTGAAAATGACACCTCTAGGGGTAAAAACATGCGAAAAATCCGAAATTAACATTTACGAAGCAAAAAAATGCTACCCTGATTCAGGGTAGCATTTGTTTGCAAGTATTGAAGCGAAAAGTCGCAAAAATGCGATTTTTCGACTTTTCGATTCAATACACAGATCTTCCCTGAATCAGGGAAGTGTTTTTTGTTTCGAAAATGTTAAATTCGGATTCCCCGCATGTTTTTCCCCCTAGACGGGTCATTTCCAGAAAAAATTTTTCACGTGGGTGTCCCCTTCTATTGTGTAGTAGCTCCGTGTTTTTATGAAATGTTCTAACTAAAATGACAATACCGGAAATGATAGCAGCTTTGTTTGATTACCAAATATCTATGAGATTATTAAGAATATTATTAAGAAATACATGTTGATGATTTATATTTGGACTTACATCTTGATTAGTGTTTGGTATTTGGCCCTTGGTTTGAAGAACTAAACAGTTTTTTTCATGTGAAAGAGCATAAAATTCTGAGCATTTTTTGCTTTTGAACCACTACTTAAAAATCTCATAGTAAAAAGTTATGGGCGAAATAAAGTTGTATAAAAATTTCAAACAAGTTTGAACATTGAAGCGAAGAGCCGGTACTCAAGCATCAATGAAAATTTTCATTGAAACGATTTAATAAATCATTATAAACTTCAAAATTCTTGATAATTTAGTAAAAATGAAAGTTGGCATTTTTTATAACTCATCGATACATAAATTATTGAATTTGAAAAATGTTTTGGATTATTAAAACAAAAACTCTGATTCAGAATTTTCGTTTCAATAACCCAAAATATGTTTCAAATTTGATAATTTTGGTGTCATTTTATTCGCCTCGATGAGTTATAAAAAATTCAATCTTCCCTTTTTCCTAAATTATCGAGGAATCTGAATTTTATAATAGCTTATTAAATCGTTTCATTAAAAAATTTCATTGATGCCTGAATGCATGCTCTTCGCTTCAATGTTCAAACTCATTTGAATTAAAAAATCATAATTTTGTTTCGCTCATAACTTTTTACCGTTAGATTTTCAAGTAGTGGTCCAAAAGCAAAAAATTCTCAGAATTTTATGCTCTTCACATGGAATCAACTCCCCAAAAGTAGACTGATCCTTTAAGAAATATAGGCAACTGGATGAGCTTACGCTTATAATAGCAAGCACTTAATAGCATTTCACTTTCCTTTTTTGCTTTCATTAAAGCCATGTTATCTTTTAACCCTATAATCTTTTTCAAAAGTTCAAAAAAGTATTAAAATACTTTCCTTGGACTTTTGAACGAGAGCACTGAACTATTGAACGGGAATTGAGAATTTATTTTTAAAAGAAACGGGAATAGTCGAATTTAAGATGCCTCAAAATCAGATATAATAAAAAATTGCATATTCATATAAAATTAATCAAATGGCTACAAAAAAACTTTGAACAGTCGGTATTTTAATATACAGAATGGCTCAATAAAAAGCGGCTTTTTGTAATTTTTTGGGTCCCGGTTCATAAGGATTTTCTTCATAACAGAAATTTTTTCACAAAAAGTGATGTTCTACAAAGTTGTTCCTGAGATCAGGACGGACAACTTGATAGAAAACCACTTTTTGTGAAAAAATTTATGTTACGAAGAAAAACCGTTGGGTCTCAAAAATCGCAAAAAGCCACTTATGGGCCACCCTGTACATGCTTATTTATAGGTTAGCGGAAATTAAAATTTCGTTCTCTTGATAGATTATTTTTGTAGTTTAATAAAGGCGTATGTTGACTTCAAGCTCTTGTTTAATTGTTATATAGTTTGACATTTCGTAGATAAGTCGAAACGGAAATCAGTTCAAAAGTCTTGCGCTGAACAGAAAAATTTTGTCATACTTGCTGTCGTCAAAAAAAATTTCTCATCATTTTACTCAAAACAAAAATTTTAGGGCTGCGTACTTTTCCCTTATTTTTGTGTAACCAGGTTTTGGGAAAAAAGTTGAAATTTTGACTCTCAAAAAGATTCTTTCGGAGAAAGCGATGTTCTACAAAGTTGTTCTCCATAAAATTTCGCGATGAAATGACCTTTGTTGATAATTTGTGAAGATGAAGAAAAAAAAAATTAATAACCATTTTATGCGAAAGTACATTTCTACGAAAAATAATGGGGATTTGTCAAAACATGGATTAAAATCCTTTAGACGTAAGAGGGAACCGAACCCTTGCTATTTTGGTGATGATGAAATCCTTGGCAACGCACTGGACCACTATATCATGGCGGTCACTGGATATCTGATCACTAATTTCGACCTTGTAGTAGTGCCAATCGCAACAACATGACTCATGATCATTATAACCGGTTACAATGTTCTTGCATGGTCTTGTGACCCTAAGTTAACTTAATTTTTAATTAAAAATGCAATAAGTTTATTCAAACGGCTTCAAATATAACAAAGTTCGAATATATAAAAGGATCTTCCCCGTCTTCTTGTAGGCAACGTTTTATTGTAATCCCCAAGTTTTCTTTTTTGTCTCTTTTAGGTACTAAATACTTTTTAACCACAAATCTATTATCTTCTTCATATTCTTGAGACAGTTCACATTCTTCGTTTAAATAACGTAAACCTTCTAAAATAACATTTTTCTCAAGTTGGAAAATTGTTCTTTTGAACATTTGACTAGAGCCAACGATTTTAAATACCTATAAATAGTTAATTTTATTGAGGTTTTGAGACAAGAGATTTGAGTGATTCTCCGGTATGAGAAACAGTCTCCAATACGAAACAACTTGAGGCACAGTTCGGACATAAGCAGCAGGACCAGCATTCGTGCTTCACTTTGACTTCATTCCTCGATGGTGGATGGTCGATTGACTCCTAGCTCTGATGTGCACTATCCTTAGTGGATATCCCCTGTGGGAAAAGCACCTAAGTGGTGAAATTGCTCGTGTTCTTGTATTCGTGCTTAATCCGTTTAGCCTAGCTCTAATAATAGAGGTCCCTCAAATAAGGCACTAGGCCCCTCGTTACGACGCAAATTCACGACCATTCGTTACGGCCTCTCGTTACGGACCTCTCGTTACAGAAACCGTTTGTTACGACCTGTCAGGATTTCAAAAATGGGGGAGGGGAAAATCATAAACAACTTTTTTCAATTTTTTATGAAAAAATTGAATTTTTAAAGTTAAAATTAATCAAAATTACTTAAAAATTAGTGCAACAAGGCCGTAACGAGCGCCCGTAACGAGAGGCCTAGTGCCTCAAATACTTTGATAATTCTCAGGTTTAACTGGCCTGAACAGCTATCATTCAATCTAGCTAGCAAATCTATTAAAGCGCTTATCAAACCACTTCGAAAGCTAAAAGATCCACTCCATAACAAAGTTTCAACTATTTTTTCTGTGTAATATTCAACAAACCTTTAGAACTGTTCGAATAAAATCATTTTCTACAGTCGCAAATCCGTAGTCTAATGTTTCCTTTTGATAAAAAACAGATTCGTGGTTTAAATATAAGCTCCAATTAAAAGAACTAGACTGAATTTGATGTTTCTTCAAAGTTAAAGACAACTTCGATGAGTTTAAAAAATTGAAACAGTCCGGATTGTTGCTGATATAGTCAAATTGTTGATGGGTAATGATAAATTCAACTTCTTCGGCGGTAATTAATTTGCTTGTGGTTGAAGATAGTAGATAATGGTATTTAAAGAGTTGATCATTTGTTTGGGAATTATCAAATCGTTCGAAACATTTGATCTAAAATTATTCTTTATAAATAGGCGTCAAAACTTATGATCATGGTTCCATGATTTTCGAATTTGTTAGGTAGAGGGTGCGTTAAAAGTTCGTGTTCACAAAAGAGCAAAAATAATTTTTAAAAAACAAAAATATTTTATAATACAATTACCGTTCATTTGGGTTAGGGGGTTATATATGTTACCGTCATAAATTTGGGTTATATATGTTACCGTCATAAAAGTCCGGCACATCTGATAATTTCAGAAATTATAGACTCAGATAGGCTTAGGCCTAAGTCTAAGCCTACACTTAGGCTTAAGCCTAAGCCTAGGTTTAGGCTTAAGCTTAGGCCTATCTGAGTCTATAATTTCTGAAACTTTCAGATATGCCGGACTTTTAGATATGACGGTAACATATATATTTGTGCAATTATAAAAAAAATAAAAAAACTTTTAACGCATCCTGTACAACTTGAAATCAAAGTACCTTTAAAATATGCACTTTTATTTTACTACCCAACAATTCTACTAATTTTACCAACGTTTCATAATTCAACAAATCCATAGGCACGATAGTTAAAGAAACTATAGACATCAGTGGCAAAAGTTTCGCAGCTATTTCTAAACATTGGGTTGTATCATAATTTTTGAGCTTTTGCTATTTGCCTGGAAACTTTACAAAAAACAACCCTATACGGGGTTTTCTACAAAAGAAATCAATTGCGCATTGCCGAAGCACGAAAATGCTTCCTTAACCCTGAATCAAGGATGGATTTTCGACAGAAAACCGGTTGTCTAGGGGTTTTATAGGCTGCGAATCGATTGCGCGCATTTTTATGGATTGGAAAAATCACCCTGACGTTTAAGAGATTTTCATTATGGAACCTTTTAAGGGAGAATACACCTTGTAGGGTACCTTCCCGTAGTCAAAATATAAAAAATGCGTTAATCTCACTAAATAAATTGGTCGCTCGAACTGTTCAACACTTATCGCCTGAACTACGACTTTTCAAGAAAGTGCCTCTTGTATACCTGATATTAAGCTTGTAGTAGAGTTCTCGTCAAATCCAATTCTTCCATTACGTATACGAACTTCTTTTATTAATCTAAGTGGCAGAAGTTTTGGATTGTTGAAAACAAAAATATTCCACTTTTGGCAAACGAGTTGGCATTTTTCGACTTCGTTTCTTTCCAAAAATTGAAAAATATTCGACAAAATTTCAACAGGTATCAAAGACATAATTTTTGGAATGAATGAATTGAACATAATGCAGCCGCTAAAAGTTAAGACCACTTTTCAATACCTTCAGGATTTGGCGGAAATTTAAATTTCAAACCAAGCATTATAACAATTTTGTAAAACAAATACAGGGTGTCCCAAAAAAGTAGAATTTTCATGATTTTTTCATGAATTTTGAAACCCAAATATTTTTTTCAAAAAATGACCCGTATAGGGGTAATTTGATGCGGGGAATCGATTGCGCGCATTCCATAAGTGTGAAACCGCTTCTTTATCCATTCAAAATCTGATTTTTTTCATTTTCACATTAATACGCTACCCTGAATCAAGGTCGAGGAAGCGTTTTCACACTTCGGGAGTGCGCGCAATCGATTCTCCGCATCAAACTACCCCTATAGGGGGTCATTTTTAGAAATTTTTTTTCAAAATTCATAAAAAAATTACTAAAATTAAAATTTAGTGATTTTTTTTTCATGAATTTTTGAAGCCGATTTTCTATTTTTACTTTGATTTTTGTCGAATTTTTCGATTTTTAACAGATTTTCAACTTTTGTAGAGTGGGCTGGCCCCTCCCCCCAACTTGATAACGTAATATTTCTATTATTGACGAATTTTTCGATTTTTGTTGAATTTTTCAATTTTTTACGGACTTTTTAATTTTTGTCGAATTTTTCGATTTTTAATAGATTTTCAACTTTTTTGTAGAGTGGGCTAGCCTCTCCCCCAACTTGATAACGTAACATTTCTATTATTGACGAATTTTTCAATTTGTGACAAATTTTTCGATTTTTGTCGAATTCTTTTATTTTTATCAAACTTTTTAATTTTTCACGGATTTTTTAATTTTTGAAGAATTTTTTAATTTTTATATATATAGGGGTCACTTTTAGAAAAAATTTTCGGTTCAAAATCTATTAAAAAAATCACTACAATTCCACTTTTTTGGAACATCCTGTAATTAAACATATCCGATACCCATTGAATCGGCTATAGAAATAATAAACCAGTTGTAATATTTATATTTGCGGATAACACCAGCTAGAAGATATTGTTATTATTTACTTAGGCACAGAGCCGTTGGCGATCTGCTTCTCCTTCTTTATCCTCATCCTGCTTCGTCTTATTTTTTTTCCACGTATATTTGACGATGAACACTTTTGCATACTAAAACGTCTTCATATAAATACCGGCCTTTGGGAATCCACTCAACCAGTAAATGTTTGCTCAGGGCTGAGATTTTTGCACGAATGGACTTTTGGGATTTCGACGTAAATGGGTTGTTCCGTTAGGTTTTGCAAATGAGGTTTTTGGCATAGATAAATAAATTTTTGATTGAGGCGTTGAGTTAAAAAAATTTATTCCATGGAATGTGTTTAAAAAGATTCTACTTGATAGTCAAGTGGTTAAGATGTCGGTTTTTTACCTTTTAGTCGCGGGTTCGATCTCTTCCACCGTCGAATTTCAAAAATTGTTGAATTCCAAGAAAATTTTTATCTTTAGAATTTTTTCTTACTCTTAAATCGCTAAAATTAAAATTTTCAACCTCCAGGATCGAACCTTCCCCGTTCAAAATGACTGGTCAACGATCCTATCCATTTGAACATGACGGTTTGTGATCTGTAGAACTTTTTCCCGATTTTCGAACGCAGTGGCCAATGCCCTAGCCACTTGACTATTTGTTTGAAATTGCCTATAGTAAAAGATTTTCATAAAAATTTAAGAAAAACATTTGTCATCACATTATATGTTTATACGAGTATACCACTTGAATTTGCGTATTTTATTGCTTTATTGTCCAACATCCTCTTTTTATATTAACCCAATAAAGGAATCGTGACTTGGCTCGGAAAAAGTTTTCTCCCTTTTTTTCTTCAGTTTTTTCTCTTTTTTGCGTAAATAGATTGAAAAAAAAACATTTATGCCGAACGATAATTATAAGTTCTTGCCAAATGACTTCTTCTTCACACTTTTCAATAAACTTCATCGCTTATTATTCTTCATTTTGACGTAATTATTTAGCTTCTTATTCATATTTTCCCTTTAACCCTTTTTAGTCGCTCGATTTACCCAAAAAATGTAATAAATTATTCTAAGATTTTATATCACGCTTTCAAATTACCCCCTAAGGAATTTTGGTGCTTACTTTTTTTCTCATCAAACAATAATAGTAAAATCTGTGCTCTAACATATGAAATCATTTCCCTAAAAGTAGACTGGTCCTTTAAGGTGATTTTTGAAAAAAAAATTTTCAAAATTTTTCACCAAAAAACGCTAAAGTACGACTTTTTTGTTCACCCTTTAATGAAGCTAATATTGGTTTTAGGCTGCTTTTCAGACTGATGAACAACCAATTTTTTATTTTTATTAGAAATATTTTTATTTTATTACTACCTATATTGAAATTAAGTGTTGCTGTTAAATGTAATAATTGTAGATCGTATGAAAAAGATATTGTGTAAGTGATCAATTGTGGAGTAAGGGGCCATTCACATATTACGTAATCAGGTTAGGGGGAGGGGTAGCCGAAATGATTATGGGGGTCGGGTCGTGATTACGTAATCATCGTGTCGTTTTTTAAAACTGAATGGTACCCCGAAAGTGCCTCAAAAATTTTATATTCCCTGAATCAGGGCCAGGCAAGCATTTTCATGCCTGGGCAATGCGCACAATCGATTCCCCCGACTAGAAAATCTCTAAAAAGGTCGGAAATTTCGTCAAAATCGACTATAGCCAAATATCGGCATTTTAAAATTAATTTGCACCATTGAAACCCTTCATTGTTTAAAAAAGTCTGTATATTGACACGAAAACATGAGTTACGCTCCAAAACAATACTTATCGAACAACCCAATATGTTTAGATGTGATCAAGATTGTGAAGGCGATTTTTGTGTTTTATGGAAATGGAAAGAAATGTCGGTAGATCATAAAATTCAAGTAAGGGACGTTCAATACAATTTTTGAGAATTTTTTACCCCCCCCCCCCTTAAATAATCGAAAATGAACGGCTGTAATCTCTGATTCAAACGTTCGCGTATGGCCTACTGGCTAGAACGCTAGCCATTTAGGCTATTGGTGCGGGTTCGATACCGACCAAGACACTTTTGTCATTTTTCTCCGAGCCCTGTTGTGTGGTAGCTCCAAAACTTTTCAATTTTCCGTGCATCCTTAGCTCAATCTAAAAAATTAAGGGTTGCGTAGCTGGCGTAGACTCTTCTAGACTTCAAATGGGATGTCGGACGAATAAAGCCGAGGCTACTTTATGTTTATGCAAGTAGGCATTTTCATATTAAAATATATATATATGTTGTACTCGATTTTGAGTTTCACCTGATTCTGAGTCGGGTATTCGATTTCGAGAACTCGAAATCAGGTACCCGATTCAGACCTTTAAACCTTAACAAAATGTAAATAATGTTTTATATATTTACGTCCTAGTAGATTTATATTAGCATAGTTAACAACACAATCTACAGGAGCCTTAGTAATGTCGCCAATAACATGCACACGGCTGTCCAAAATGGAAATTGGATGAAATTATAAACGATTAACGTCATTCAATCCAGCTCACCGAGACGAGTAAAACTAATACTATATTGTATACATTTAATTCCATGGCCGAGTGGTTAGTGTGACAGTAAAATTTTTCATGAAATTTGGAAACTTTAATTTCGAAGCGGGGTCCGAACCCTCGACCTATAAACTGTAAAGCTGTCATACTAACCACTCGGCCATGAAATTCAATGTATACAATATGGTACTAGTTTTACTCGACTCAGTGAGCTAAATCGAATGGCGTTAACCGTTTTTATAATTTCGCCCAATTTTCATTTGTTTTTACATTAGGATCATGGTGCAGAGGGTATCCAAGTCGGATGAAACTCGAAATCGGGTATAACATATACACTATTTAGCTCTACAGACCTATGTAATAGAGAATTTGTACAGTTAGCAACACCAAGTTCTATAACTGCTGTTTCATTGCCTGAGACCAAATGTCATAGTTATACAGAAGCTCCTTACATTCAAAAAGTCTCAAAAGAAAATTTTTGTCCTTCTGACTATTGCTTTTTTATCCAAACAAATGTATGAGTTTTTAAGTGTCAAAAATCGCATTTTTGACCCCCCAAAAAGCCATTTTTGACTATTTTTTGGTGGAACAATGTTTTTATTGGAAAATTGAAAAAAGGGGGATTTTTCGAAAATTTTGAACACTTATTTTTGAGAAAACGAATTTTTATATCTCTTTTTATGTATGCTTTAGGTAACAAATTATGCAAATGAAACCGAAATCATGACTTCTACCTCTTGTGGACAAATGCCTCAATATAATTTCGACTTCCTCATCGGTTCACTTTGGCCTGGACCAGGGCTCTTTGCTGATGGGTGCTACTTACTTCAAGCTCAAGGCAAAGACACTATGCTCGGTTGTGTTTGCTCAAAGGTACTCTAACAACAATGAAACATATATCTAATACAGAGATGTCAACAGGCCGGCTCGAGCCGCAAAAATTCGGGACCGTCCCATGTAGTTTAAAGGACCAGTCCCGAGAGGACTGGTCCTTTAAACGGCTCACTTATATCAAAAAATTGGGGGGGGGGGCAACCCACGTGAAAAAATTTTCTAAAATTTTTTCTGGAAATGACCCCTCTAGGGGTAAAAACATCGAATTTGAAATTTACAAAGCGAAAAAATGCTTCCTTGATTCAGAGAAGGCCTGTGTATTGAAGCGAAAAGTCGTAAAAATGCGATTTTTCAACTTTTTGTTTAATACACATATGCTTGAATCAGGAAAGCGTTTCCGCTTCAAAAATGTCAAATTCGGATTCTCTGCATGTTTTTACTCCTAGAGGGTTCATTTTCAGAAAAAATTTTTCATGTGGGTAGCCCCCCCCCATATTGTGTAGTAGATTCCAAATTTTAGAATGGCTGTAACAAAAATGCGCCTTATAAAATCACTCCAGGTGATATTCATTGTCATCTAGCCTATGGAGCTACTAGTGAAGACCAACTAAATGCAAAAGAGTTTTGTAAAGGAGATTTCTGTATCCTTCAAAGGACACTAGTGCCTGGATATGGTATTCAGTGGCTCAAAGGGTGTCTGAGCGCGAATGAAAGTGATGCAGTTGGAAAATTACGTGTAAGAAAAAAATATGTACCTGGGGTATAGTCCATTTCAGTTGGAGTAAGAAAAAGGTTGAGTAAGAAACTCCAGCTGAAGTTTACCCTACCGGGTAAACTTTCGGTCTAACGTTGCTTAACTTGCCAGATCGGATGGGTGGCTTCCTTATCTACTGAAATATGGTGTCTCAATTTTTTTCTTACTCCAGCTGAAATGGATTATACTCTTCCTACTCCCTACATCATCTCCCCCCCCCTTACATGACTTACAAGAGGAGGGCAAGATCTGTCAGAAAAACTTTTCTGATATATCTTTCCCTTCCCTTGTTATCCAGAACAAACACAGGATTTTTATGGTCAATAAATTTTTAGAGAAAAGTTAATTTTTTTTAAACCAAAATTTACAATTTTCCATTTTGTCTACATTTGAACAAAAAAGTACAGGGTGGTGCAAAAAAAACCGTACTTTTGAAACTTTTGAGGGCCATTTTTTCGAAAAAAATTTTTTTTCTAAAA
>JAQGBS010001730.1:0-14836 GCA_034698545.1 Acrobeloides obliquus
CGAGCTTCTGTAGAACGCGGTAAACGTGCAATCGTTATCGGGGCCATGTCTCAAGAATCTATTATTACGGAAGCATGTGAAGTCTGGATTGACGGAAAACACTCAGAAGAATCGGATTATCACAAAGAAATGAAGGCAAACACGTTTGAGGATTGGTTTAAAAGATCCATACCAAAATTCAAAGCAGCAGCAAAAGGTCGACCTATAGTCACCGTTATGGATAATGCTGCATATCATGGTCGGCTAGTGGAAAAACCTCCAAATGTCGCGAGCTCTAAAGGGGATATAGCAAAATTTTTGCTTGACCAGAACGTATTAAATGGAAGTATTGAAGAAGCCACATCAAATATGAAAAAATCTGAATTAGTAGAAACACTAAGAAGTTTTCTAGCTGAAAACGGTGGTAAAGAAAAATTTTGTAAACGAGCAATTGAAATTTTATGTTCAGAAAACGAAATGGAGGTAAGATGGACTTTGTTTAATTTAGTCAGGATTTTTAGATTTTACGATTGCCCCCCTATCATTGCCAATTTAACCCCATTGAGATGGTGTGGGGTTACGCCAAAGAAAAAACTAGGAATGAAGGCTTTAGATGTGGGTCTATCCAAGCCGTAAAAGAAATGTTTCTAAATTGGCTGAACACAATAACGCCGGATATGAGCATAAAATACTTGGAGCATGTGATAAGAATAGAAAACGAATATAGAAAAGAAGAAAATATAACCGAGAATTTTATCGAGATTAACGAGGATGAAGGCAGCGAAGAACAAAATTTTGAACAAACGAATGATGAAGATGAAGAAGACAGAGCCGTTCAAAGCCTATTAGCAGCTATGATCGAAGAAGAAAACGAAGGAGATTATTTTTAGACTAGATCAATCTTGTAAAATAAATTCAATCTTGTGGAATAAATTTTATTGCATATTTCTGGTCGATGAGGCTGCGTTCAAGCATGCCCAAAAAGTCTAACTTTGCCTGATTTTCAATAAAATCGTGTTTATTGGTTGGTCATGAAACATAAAATCAGGCAACAAATTTATGCTTCTTGATCAATAAAATTTTATGCTTCATGACCAATCGCTTCAATAAACACGATTTTATTGAAAATCGAGCAAAGTTAAACATTTTAGACAACTTTTTGACATGCTTGAACGTAGCCACAGGAAAATTTCAAATATGTAATTTTAAATATGACTTAAATAACAAAAGCATAGATATTTCAACACAAAAAAATATATCAACGTAAAATTGCTATTGTGAAGTCGGAGCGCGAGAACTTCTACCCAATTCTTTAAAGCCATTTTCTGCACGATGTCTATTGGCAATATCCATATTATTCTGCCAATCTTGCGGACCACCACCATAAATTTCAAAGGAATATTCCAAACACTTCTAAAAAATATGTTGTTTGATAAAATTCTGAGGCTGCGGCGTTCAAGCATGTCAAAAAATGTAACATTGCCTGATTTTCAATAAAATCCTGTTTATTGAAACGATTGTTCGTGAAGCATAAAATTTTATTGTTTTTTTGCTTCTCGGCCAATAAAATTTTATGCTTCATGACCAATCGTTTCAATAAACAAGAGTTTATTGAAAATCAGGCAAAGTTACATTTTT
This sequence comes from Acrobeloides obliquus, assembly GCA_034698545.1. Classification (NCBI taxonomy): domain Eukaryota; kingdom Metazoa; phylum Nematoda; class Chromadorea; order Rhabditida; family Cephalobidae; genus Acrobeloides; species Acrobeloides obliquus. Next base: position 1,618 of record JAQGBS010001730.1, read on the forward strand.
TGACAAATTTGTGACAACTTTTTTGACATGCTTGAACGCAGCTTTTGGAGGAATTTTTAAAAATTTTATTTTGGTTCCATATTCATGATCCAGGTCAAGAGTAAAAATACTAGTTTTTAAAGACTTCATCAATGTTGAAATGTGATATAGCTGAAAAATGATTCAACTAGAAATTTGTGCTAAAAGCTTTTAAAAGCAGATCTATTTTTGAATATCAAGGATATAAATGCGTAAATATGTTTTTTTAGCATAAAGAATTCTCTTTTCACTCAACATAATTGTCAAGTGTTAATTTACATAAATAATGTTGGGTACTACTAAGAACTAGCGAGACCACTTAATATGATTCTTTTTCAAAGAAATTTTTTTAACTCTTGTTCTTTGATAATGGGTTTGAGATTTTCCCGAATTTATCTAAATTGTGCCGGGGGATTCTGGGGAAATCTTTTTCCCCAGAATTAAAGTCCATTTCCGCCTCCAATAGGAAAAAAGTCCGGACGAGATGGCCAAGTGGTAAAGCTCTCGCTTTGTACTCCGAAGGGCGAGGGTTCGATCTCGGAGGTCGAAATAATTCAACGGAAAATCGATTTGTCGCATTGACAAAACATGAAAACGAATTGTTTTCGGAAAATGAGCCACATATACTTCATAAGCATGAGCCATATTTTTAACAAGAACCACATGCTTATGAAGTATATACGGCTCATTTTCCGAAAACAACTCGTTTTCATGTTTTGTCAATGCGCGCAATCGATTTCCCGCATAAAGTCACCCTCAAAGAGGCCATTTCCAAAGAAAAAAAAGCTAAAAAATTTTTTTGAAAAAAAAATCAGTAGGCTCGCTAATCCTTAGGCGTTATTTATACTTCCGTCGTGTCGCGACGTGTCGTACGACCGAACTATAAACACTGTCATACGATCGAACTATAAACGCTGTCGTACGGCGTGTGATACAATATGTCGTACGACACAAAAATGCACTGTTGTGTCGCGACACGACAGAACTATAAATCTCGCCTTAGTAGTACCTAATGTTCGTTTACAAGCAATTCTCTATTTAAGTTTTATTTTTTTTCCTATTTACGTAAAATTGGTCAATTTGGGTACTTTTCACGGTCATTCATTTTTTATGAACAAATATTTGTTATTTGCTAAGATTGAGGAAGTTTTTATAGAAGATCTCTAAAAATCGGTAACAAATATTATGAATTAACCATTAGATAGCTATTTATAAGGGGTATAATTTGGGAAAACCTTTTCTTCATTATAGTCTTTCACGGAAGCAATCTTCTCAGCATCGTAACTAGGGTCCAAATTTAGAGAGGGAATTTTGATTTGGGGAAGCGAGTTCTTATGTTGTTTTCTATTTTTTTGCGCATTTTCGGGGGGCGAGGGGACCTCATTATTCTTAAGAAATTTTTTAGTTTGGGGAAGAAGTTTCGAAGCCACCCACGTGAAAAAAATTTCGAAAATTTTTTTCTGAAAATGACATCTCTAGGAGTAAAAACATGTGGGAGATCCGAATTTGACATTTACGAAGCGAAAAAATGCTTCCCTGATTCAGGAAAGGCTTGTGTATTAAAACAAAAAGTCACAAAAATGCAATTTTTCGACTTTTCGCTTCACTACACAGGCCTTCCCTGAATCAGGGAAGTGTTTTTTTGCTTTGAAAATGCCAAATTCAGATTCCCCGCATGTTTTTACCCCTAGAGGAGTCATTTCTAGAAAAAAATTTCGAAAAATTTTTCACCTGGGTAGATCTCCTCATTGTATAGTAGCTCTGAAGTTTCCATTAGTACCTCCCCATAATTAAGACGCTGAACTTTCCAAGAATTTCAATAAAATATACCCATTCTGTACTTTATTGATAATAGTTAGTCTATAAAAATTGTTGTGCAGATCACCACCTTTCTTATGAGTGGTCAACGGCGTGATAAAACAATTCCTACGAGGAGGTATGCCAATTCGAAGAAAACCATAAAATTTCGTAAGTGAACCGTCAATAGTGGATCCTAGAAACATATTAAAACAATTTTTTTTTAATTTTTACTCTAAAATTTATTGTTTTGGCATAAATTTTCAAAACATAGGTGATTCTGTAAGTGTTTTAGCTAAGCCGTCCGAAAGTGAAGATTAGCAAAAAAGGAGTGCTTATGTATTTTTGAATATAACAGTAAAAATTTATCATTTTCCCACTGCGGAAATTACGCATTTCGATCAACTTCCGAAGAGGGAGCATTGTGTGAAAAATAAATCTCCGGAAAAGTAATAAACAAGGTTATTCGAGTTACTTCATAGTCATAAAAAACAGAATATGAAAGACACATATGATAGGGAAGAATGAAATCTTGAATCCAATTGGAAATTTAGCCTTATGATTAGGGTGATAGAAAAGAACTAATTATGAGAAAAAAATTTTGTATACGAGAACTGATTGATATCCAACATTTATTTTTACATATTTCGTGTTCGTGTGCCATATAAATTATATATTGAAAGATATACAGGGTGTCTCAGTAGGTTGGGACTATCATTGATTTGAGGGTTTCTCATCATCCATTTAGTCATTTTCGATACGATTTTTTGTAGGAGAGAGCTCAGACGATTCTGCTTCAGATCCTATAAAAATATTCAAAATTCACCGCGTTTTTTGAAATATGAATTTTTCAATTTGAAGTTTTTGAAGCAACTCCGTCTTGCTTTAAAAAAGTTGCTTTAAAAACTTCAAACTGAAAAATTCGCATATCAGAAAATGCGAATTTTGAATATTTTTATAAGATCTGAAGCAGAATCGTCTGAACTCTCTCCCACAAAGAACCGCATCAAAAATGAACGATTGGATGAGAAGAAACACTCAAATCAATGATAGTCCCAACCTACTGGAACACCCTGTATTTACATAAATATTTAGTTAGAAAAATATGGTATGTGCAGGGGAGTTGGAATTATTTGACCTAAATAGTAATGCTACTACTGCCTTTCTTGAGATTATTATCACAATTTCAAGGTGAGAATTTTTTAGTTTAAAGGACCAGTGTACTTTTGGTGGAGTGGATTTCATGAGGAAGAGCAGAAAATTCTGAGCATTTTTGGTTGAAAAATCACTACTTGAAAATCGAACGGTAAAAAGTTATGGGCAAAACTCACTTTGAAACAAACAATTTTCAAACAATTTTAAATATTGAAACGAATTGCCTGAAAAACATTACAACCAATAAAAGGTTATGTATTGAAACGAAAATGTTTCGAATTTTTTGAATACTTACGAAGATATAAATACAGCATTTTAATCGTCTTATTGAGCTGAGAAAAATGCTATATTTATTTGTTCGTAAATATTCAAAAAATTTTGAATTATTTTCGTTTCAATGCACAAACTTTTATTGATTGTTCTGTTTTTCAGGCAATTTGTTTCAATATTTAAAATTGTTTGAAAATTTTTTTGTTTTGCTCACAACTTTTTACCGTTAGATTTTCAAGTAGTAGTTTTTCAACCAAAAATGCTCCGAATTTTCTGCTCTTTCTCATGAAATCAACTCCTCCTGGTCCTTTAACCAATTTAAACTAATTTTTTAGAACCTATAATGGAGTTCATAAATATATTGTTGTTCCATTATGTTTGTTAGGTTCACTAACAAATACTTTACATTTATTTGTATTAACTAGGCCTAATATGAAAAAGTCTAGTGTTAATCAATTGGTATGCTTTTTAATAAAAAGTTTTGTACCAACGGTTTGGATTTTCGCCAGGGGAGGGGATCATCCAATTTCGAGAGAGGAGGGACAGTAGCATAATTGTAGGATGCGCATTTCGATAATTTTTAAGAAAAATCCATTTTTAAAATTTATAGCAGCATAATATAAGAATTTTCAAATACTATTATGTTTTGGAGCCTCGTGGCGCAATGATAGTGCATCGGCCTTACAATTTTTGACCGATGTTTTCGACTCCCGTAGGAGTCGAAATTTTTTTGCACATTAAATTTTTTTCTAACTATTATTTTTATGTTTTTTTCAATGTAAATAAAATGTTTTTGATATTACAATTGATGATCTAGATGATGACGAGCATTATTATGAAGAAAATCATTCTGGTCATGCTTCTCAAAAAAATTAAATTTTATACTTTCTAAATATATTCTTTTTGAGAAAAATAACAAAAAAGCATTTTATTTACACTCCGACGGGAATCGAACTATTGGCCAAAAATTGTAAATCTGATGTACTACCATTGAGCCATGCAGGCTCTCTAAACGATTCATTTGGAAATTGTTATATTGCTATAACAAAAAATGGATTTTTCTCAAAAATTCTCGAGATGTGCAATCTAAAATTAGATATGTTTTAGATCAGTCTTATTGCCTTATGTGATATATGGACAATGGTGTCTTATACGATTTATGAATTCCGTTTTGATTTATTAGTCAATCCTGAAGATCAAGCTGGCTTTTCCATCCAATGGGTCATTTTTGCCATAGCACATGGTGTTTTAAGTGTTGCACTGCATACGGAAACTTTATTTTTGTGGGTCGCCACTGCCTATATACGATTCAAAACGATCAAAGATATAAATAAACATGGGTGTCAACAAAATAATGTGTGGTGAGTAAATTTTGACACATTTTTGAATAAATATTTTTTTAAATGTATGAATGGCTAACATTGTTTTTCTTTTGAGACAACTTTAAAAAAATCTCTCATGCTTAAAAGTTTAAAAAAATTCACATCCTTATCCCCATGTGATGCGCAAAGTCGTTATTTCTGGGAATTTCCACGTGGATTAGCATATCAAATTTACTTCTTTTGCCCAAACAACCATTTTTTAAATATGCCTGTTGGCATATTGAATAGAGGGAGAAGTTGGAAAAAATTTTACACAAACCTATTTTTAGCCATATCTTCGCGATCACATGTGTAGTTGTAATAATATTATGCATACCTTCATTGCTCATACACGACATAATTATCACTAGTGATGAAAAGTCTCTATATAGTATTGGTGTTTCGAAATTAGCTGCTAACAATAATTGTTTTCTATTTAAATTAAATTTATGGTTGACTGGAATATTGTTTAAGGTAAGGGTGTATGCCAAATTAACAAGTGACCATGATCGTTTTTAGGCCATACCTTCTGTTCTATTAGTAGTGTTTACAGTTGCCTTATTTACTGAACTCAAAGTGAAGCAAGAGAAAAGAAAACTACTTATTAACAAGAATAGTGAAAATGCTAAGAAATATAAAACCAAAGCTGATCGAATGACTATGATGCTGGTTGTTTTGTTAAGTGTCTTTGTTTGTACTGAACTGCCACAAGGTAAGCATAAGAGAATGCTATAGGTAGATGGGGGGGGGAGGGGTTAGACCAAAAATTATGGGGTCAATTTTTTGCCAAAAATGGGATTTTTTGACCAAATTTTCAATAAAAATGTCATTTTTCACCAAAAATCGGCAGAAAATTGCTGTTTTTGCCTAAAAATGCAATAAAAATTAATTAAACACGTTTAATAATAGGTAAATTTTATTTAAAAAGCGATATTTAAACAAATTTTTCCAAAAAATTATAAAATCATAAGGGGAGACTCTGGTGAAAATTTTCAACCTTATGCCGAAAATTTGCAGGGGATCTAGATTTAGACCCCCTATCTACCTATGGGGAGTGCTCTTTCTATTCGACTTTGCCCCCTCCCCATTTGAAACGGATCTGGACAAGTTTTTCTTGAAAAAATTTTTTTCTTAAAAAAGAGAATTTTGCAAAAAATATAAAATTAAAAAAAAATTTTCAGGAGCCTTAGCCATATTAAATGGTCTTTACCCAAATGATATCCATCAACTAGTCTATTCAAATCTCGGTGAAATTCTTGACTTGTTATCATTGATAAATTGTAATACATGTTTCGTAATCTATGCGCTAATGTCAACTGCCTATAGAAGAACACTAAAGAGAATACTTCAGAATATTTTCCAGAAACTTCCAACTGTGACCATTACTGCTACCACGATCACAAGAAATAGGAGTGATACATCTATAAAACAGATGGTTGATAATGATACACATCTGTAAATAATTTACAGATACATATCTGTAAATAGTGTAAAGATTGTTTTATATTATGAAAAAGAATATTATTTATTAAAAATAAATATTTACTTAACAGTTTTTATTTGAACATAGAAATTGAAAGGCTTAGGCATAGGCTTAGACTTGAGCTTAGACTTGGGCTTAGTCTTAGGCTTAGACTTAGGCTTACAAGCTTGTTAGTGTTAGGCTTACGCAAAGTTTCCAAAATCTGGAACCTCTGGCGATTTTTTCATGCTTTTTCGACCCAAAATTTTTTTCCAAAAATGACCCTATTAGAACTATTTTTATGCGAGAAATCGATTGTGCGCATTTCTAAAGCTTGAAAACGCTTCCCTGATCCTGATTCGGAGAAATAAAAGTGTGTATTGAAGCGAAAATGTGAACATTTTGGATTTTTCTTCTGAGATCATCGTTCCTGGGGTTATTTTATGCGAGTAATCCGAAAAACATGCTCCCGAGTCGAATAAATGTTTCCCTGAATCAGGGTAAGCATGTGTAATAACACGAGATTAACAAAGAAAGGTTTGAGTTAATTTTGTGTTATTATACATGCTTACCCTGATTCAGGGAAGCATTTATTCGACTCGAAAGCATATTTTTCGGATTCCTCGCATAATGGAACGATGATTTTTAGAAGAAAAATCCGAAATTTTCATATTTTTGCTTCAATACATACTCTTATTTCCCTGAATCAGGGCCAGGGAAGCGTTTTCAGGCTTCGGGAATGCGTGAGAATTGATTTTATGCGAAAAATCGATCACACAATCGATTCTCTGCATAAAATTACTCCTAGAGAGTCTATTTTACGCGAAAAATCTAAATTTTTTCGATTTTAGCTTCAATAAACACACCGTTTTCCCCGAATCAAGGAAGCGTTTTCACGCTTTGGAAATAAGCATAATCGATTTTCCCGCATAAAATTATTCCTATAGGGGTCCTTTTTAGACAAAAATTCTCAAGCCCGAAAAATTTTGGAACAACCCAATATAGTGACGCAGACTCTCCATTTATTTTCAAAGATATAAAAAGAACCAATATAAAAAACCGATTTTACTACTAAAATTAGTCATTACAATCTTTTATTTTTCACATTCTTCAATTAATTCCAACCTCTTGATCGCCGTTTTTTCTCGTTTTGGTTTACAACAAAGTTGTTTCAATGTCACTGGATCCTAAACGTTTATAAGTTCGCTCAAGATGGACAAATAAATTGTGGTTTCAATCATTAGTCTCACCTTTTTGATACAAAGGGAAGATACTCTAAACTCTAGACGGCTGAAAATTGAAAGAATGCCACGTCTTAATTCATTTCTAATTTTTATTACTTTATTATTAATACTTAAAGATGTATATTGTATATCAAAATGTAAATTTGAATTTTATCCTGTTATGCAACGGGTTTGTGAAGAATATGAAAATAATTTGAAAAATGTAAATTTTGATTTTTTTGGATTTTCCGATTTTTTTCCAAATTACTTAATGCAAACTAGTGATGCTCAAAGTGTCAATTTTGAGAAATCAGCCTTTTTTGGGTGATCAACTTTCAAAAATCTCTTATCAAAAATTTCCCTTAATTATAAAAAGAGAAGTTACATTCTTTAGGAGTACATAACTATCTATAAAACCCACAACTCTTAAAAAACTATCATATCAGCTAAGGTCGAATCAGGCTCCGAAAATGGGGCATCAAGGGTCCAACAGAGGGCCGAGCTTTTCCCTAAGAGGTTAAGAGCTAGAAGTCTAATTTCTTTTCTAAAATGTTGATGGGATCTCAATTTAATAAACCCCCATCAAGGCCCCAGGGCTTAATTTGAAAAATTTTTTCTAGAAGCGTTGGAGACCCAAAAATGAACACTTTTTCAAAAAATGCATGATTTTGGGGTCCCAACGATACTAGAAAAATTTTCAAATGATGTGGGTTTATTAGATTGAGGCCCCATCAACGTTTTAGAAAAGAAATTAGGCTTCTAGTTTTTAACCTCTTAGAGAAAAGCTCGACCCCCTGTTGGGTCCCCGCGGCCCCATTTTCGGAGCCTGGGTTATCACAAAAATCGTTATCACTGTTATCAAAATGCGTTATCTTATCACTTATCCCACCCTTTTGTCATTATTACTTTGAGCATCACTAATGCATACCCCATCCCCTCTACAATCTTTTGTGGTCGTTGGCCAGAGTCCTCTCACTAGATTTTGTGATACTTTAATGCAGACACCTACCTAGATAATAATTTAAGAAATAACTTTTCTATTTAGCGAACTGGGTCGAAACCTACGTCAAACGATTCCTCGAACCCACAAACCTGGGAAGAGCTAAGAACATTGTTTTTTTTAATTCGATCATCTAGCCCTTTATTCTGTCCTTGAACTTCAGAGCCAAAAATAAATGGATGGATGATCGAATTTCAAAAAACAATGTTCTTTGACCCCAAGTTTGTAGGATCGATGAATTGTTTGACCTAGGTTTCGGCCCGTAGTTCGTTAAATTGGAAAATTTGATATCTTATATTATAGTCTAGATATTACCCTTTTCATGGCTAGCTTATAAAAATTGTCGACTACATGGCGAATTGTATAAAGAAGCCGACCATCCGATCTGGAAAGTTAAGCAACGTTGGGTCCGTAGGTTCGATTCCCACGAGGGTAAAGCTTTGATTTTAAAATAATTTTGCAAAAAAAGGTAGATAACATTTTATATAAAGCTAGTCATGAAAAGGGTAATACGTGCTTGCTTGAGTAGCCCTTGAATCAATTATCTAGTTTAGACAAACACAACAAAGACAAAATCAGACTTTTTAAATTCACTCATGCCACCAGACCCACTAATTTCGGGATATATGAATGAAAGCTGGTGGACAAATTTAAAATCTGATGAGCCAGATCCCATGGAGGTACCTGGCAATTATACACGACCTGAGCTAACAGAAGAGGAGAAAAAGATGATGGAACATCCTGAACTTGCTGAATTGAACAAAGCTAAATTTGATTTAGTCATTCCCGACATTGGTTATAGAGTAACGAAGCACTTAAAAGGAAATTATACGAATGATGCATGGAAATGTTTGACAATTGAATGTTTGTGTCCTCATTTTAATGGTAGGGATATATCCATTGGTATCATAGGGTTGTTCACGTATTACAGGTTGTTCACATATTATATTATAGCAAAAATTGGTCGTCGCTTTAATACACACTTTGATTTCCTGATTCAGGGAAGCGTTTTCAAGCTTCGGAAATGCGCTCAATCGATTCCCCGCATAAAATTAGCCCTAATAGACTCATTTTTGAAAAAATTTCGGGTTGAAAAAACATGAAAAAATTGCTCAAATTCCGGTTTTTTGTTACAGCCTGTAGATTCATAAGACCATTTTCCGATTTGAAAATTTCTAGGCACTCTAACAAATGAAAACAAGTGCATTTTACCTAGTGGCAAACCCTTAACTAAAGCGACTCGAAAAGAATATCGAACTATGACAGATGATGAAAGACATCGATATCACAAGGCCTTCAGAACATTGATGGAAACCGGTATATTTGACGAAATTGCCGTCATCCATCTTTATATGGTCGCCAAGACACATGGAAAATCTGTATTTTGGACTTGGCATAGAGGATATTTGAAAAAGTAGGGAAAAATTTTTATTGCAAACGGTGAGGAGTTGGAAAAAATTCGCATAGTACGTTTATAGAGGCACCATAACAAACATTTTTTGATACTTTTCATCAAAATTTAGGAAACCAAGTTCTTTACTTGTTAGTAGTACCAATATTTTTTTTAAAAACAAAATTTTCAGATTAGAGTATGAGCTTAGAAAAATCGATTCAGATTTGTTTGTCCCTTATTGGGATACTACTCTGGATCAATTTCTCCCAAATCCAGCAGATTCTATTATGTGGACTGACGATTTTATGGGTAGAACTGATGAAAATGGTACCGTTATAAGTGGCCCAGCAGCACATTGGACTACTTTGAATGTAATTTTGATATGTCGTAAAAAACTTTTTTTCATATTTTTCAGAGTAATCAACTTATTAGACGTAAAAATTGGCTAGGTTATCATGGATTCTTATTTCATGAGGGTGACCTTAAAGCCCTTCTTAAGACAACCCAGATTAATGAAAAGAATAGAATGAATATGAAATTTAAGGTATAAAGTTTATGAAAAAAATGATGTAAAAACAATTTGACTCTGATGGGGATTGAACCAGCAATATACGGCGCAGAAATTTTTCCCCAAAAAACTATAATATTCAAAAAAATTTTACATGTAATTTTAGGGGGATTTGCTTTTACAAACTTTTTACGAATCGCTTCAATAAAAATTTTTGTCAAAAATCGAAATTTTGACAAAAATTTGATTTTTCTCCAAATTTGAATTTTTCTTCAAAAATTTAATATTTACCAAAAATTCGATTTTTGACAAAAATTCGTTTTTTATCCAAAATCGAAATTTTGATAAATATTGAATTTTTGGTTAAAAATCGAATTTTTGGCTTCAATTTTTAGCCCAAAATTCAATTTTTTGCGCAAAATTCATTTTTTTTAATACTAAAATTCGATTTTTTGCCAATAACATGAATGGCCAGCCATTGGGCAACGAGCGCCCCAGCTTCAAAAAGCTAAAAAATGAACTGAAGAGTGTATAAAATCGTTTTAGCACAAATTCTCTTGTTCCCAACAACTAAATCTACTAGAATTATTACATGCTTCTGCGCATGATTTTGTTGGAGGTGACATGCAAGATCTTCATAGCGCCTCAAATGATCCAGTTTTCTACCAATTACATAGCTTTATTGACCTAATTTTAGAGATTTGGAAACAACATAGAGATGTAAGGTTCAATAACACTTTTTTCATATATTCACAATTTTAGCCAAATTGCATTTTACCGGGATTGAGCGAATTCGAAAACGATGAAACATATGAATTTTTACCCAGACCTACTTGTTCTCATCAAAATCCGGATTGTGGATCAAAGTAGGAAAAAATAATACAAATTTGGTGATTTTTTCATGAAAAATTTTTTCAAAAATTCTAAAAATGGCCCATATAAGGGTAATTTTATGCGGGAAATCGACTGCGCGCATTTTCAAAGCTTGAAAATGCTTCCCGGATCCTGATTCAGGAAAGTAAGTGTGTATATAAAAGCTAAAAATGCAAATTTACACACTTACTTTTCTGAATCAAGCTTGAAAATGCTTCCCTGATCCTGATTCAGTAAATCGAGAGTGTGTATTGTAGCGATGACCAATTTTTGATTCAGGATCAAGGAAGCATTTTCAAGCTTTGGGAATGCGCGCAATCGATTTTCCGCATAAAACTACCCCTATATCACAGTTTTTTTTAGGGTCGCCGTGGCGACCGTACCGCGCAAAAAGGGGTAAAAATACATCAAGACAACCGCGCAAAAAGGGGTGACCACCGCGCAAATTTCAAAATTTTGGTGAGCCTAAAAAAAAGTGTGCCCTATATGTGTCATTTTTAGGATTTTTGAGAAAAAATTTTCGAGTCGAAAAAACATGAAAAATCGTCCAATTTCCGATTTTTTTATACACCCTGCAGATCAAATTTTGTAAAAATTTAGGTATTTATTCTGTGATAAGACTAAACAGCATCCAAGATGTACATCCAAAATTAGACACAATGGAAATTGTACAGGGTTTGACAACGGTATAAATTTAAAAATTATTTTAAAGCTACTCACAATAGGGGCCACCCACGTGAAAAAGTTTTCAAAATTTTTTTCTGTAAATGATCTCTCTAGGGGTAAAACATGCGTGAAATCCGAATTTGACATTTTCAAAGCGAAAAAACGCTTGTCTGATTCAAGGAAGGAAGTGTATCGAAGCAAAAAGTCGCAAAAATCTCATTTTTGCGACTTTTCGCTTAAATACACAGGCCTTTCCTGAATCAAGGAAGCGTTTTTTTCGCTTTGAAAATGTCAAATTCAGATTCCCCGCATGTTTTTACCCCTAGAAGAGTCATTTCCAGAAAAAATTTTTTTTGGCCCCCTATTGTGTAGTAGTTCCATTATTTTTTATAAAGTATTTTTAGAGGATGAGCCTTGCCTCAAAGAAAAATGTTATGAAAATCAATGTTTAGTGAATATTAAAGAGGTTTGTAGCTTAAAATTTTGTAAAGTTCTACCCTTGAAAGTGTGGGGATTTTGGGGGGGGGTGTATTTGAGATAGTAGGTGAAAGGGTAAAATTGTTGTTGCACAACTTGAGTGGGTCAGAAAATTTTTTGCACAGAGGAAAAACTTTGGGCAGGGGGACAAAAGTTGTGCTTTAATGAAAAAGGGGATATAATACCCCTTGCCCCTAATATTGCCTTGGACCATAAAACATTCTTTGTGTAAGGACTCAACCCCTCTCCAATAATATATAACTGATTCGGCATCATGGCGCACCAAAATGCTGAAAAGGTGCAGACAAGGGTCAGGATTTTGGTCAATCGACTCAACTCGCCGAGCGCTTCAAAATGGGTACCATATCATGGGGGTTTTAAGGGTTTGACCTATGGCCGATTGGCTAACGTACTCGGGCTTAATTAAAAAAAGACTTTTGGAAGCGGGATCAAACCCGCGAGCGAAGTTCGAGCACATTAGCCACTCGACCATGGGTCAAATCCCCAAAACCCCATGATATGGCACTAGTTTTGAAGTGTTCGGCGAGCTGAGTCGATTGGCGAAATTTTTTTTAAATTTGACTCTTGCCTGCATCTTTTCGGCATTTTGGAGCGCCGTGATGCCAAGAAAAATTTATTTACGGGGTGGTGGAAAAAGCAATTTTTGCGATTTTTTCAAAAATTTTCACTAAAATAACCTATTTGGGGTTTTCTATGTGAGAAATCAATTGTATTGCCGATCCTTGAAAACGCTTCCTTACTATTAGTACTCGATTTTTCTTCTTTTTCTTTGAAAATCTTCAGATAAGCGTTATCATGGTTCAGCTATGCGCGCAATTGATTGCTTGCATAAAACCCCATATAGGGTTATTTTACTGAAAATTTTAAAAATTGAAAAAATTCAATTTTTTGGACCACCCTGTAAAAAATATTTAGTTAAACTCAACAGAACTATTCACTACATATGATTACTTTGATGAAGCACCAAAAGAAGAAAATCAAGAAGATTTAGAACT
>JAQGBS010001731.1:0-14834 GCA_034698545.1 Acrobeloides obliquus
GTCACCATAGTAAACATAAACCCTATTTCATTAAGTATAATTGAATTTAAAAAACTTTATAATTACCTGCAACAAGGCAAGATTAAATGAGCTATAGCTGCCATAAAGTAAGCAACAAAAAACGATCCAATAGCCAAGATAATCATAACATTTCGAGTAAAAAATGTTGCCCTTACTGGGAATACAATCGATACCATACGATTGACAGAAATTACTATCTGTAATAGCATTTCTTGGTACCAAAGGCCAATAAAAATAAATGAGATTGCTTTGGTGCCAAAGCCATACATGCCTTGAGGGAAAAGGAAGTCCTGAAAATAAGTTTTTAAAGTACAATTTTATGCTTTTTTGGACAAAAAACTTTTTGTGGGCATTTTCAAAAATGGTTCAGTTTCGCTGATGCTGGCCCTGGCGGTAACCAACCGTCGACCTTATATTTCGAATGTTAAAGAGCGTAAAAATTTTTGAATACAAGGGGAACCAAACCCTTACTAATACCGGTGATGTTGAGCTTCTCTATAGCTCACCGGACCACTACACCATAAAATATTTTTTTATGATGTAGTGGTCCGGTGAAGCAGCGGCAACTAAAACACCTTAACTTTTAGCAAAGCATTTTTCATCCAAAGAACGTCTGCCTATAGAAATTACTGTTGTTTTGGAGGTTTACCGAAGACAGAGTGGTTGTTTACGGAATTACCACATGTGGCGTCGATACCACTCGCTAGGAGAGATCTTTTCGATAAATAGGGCTATTTTTTGGCAAAAGAACGAGAACAAATATAAGAGAGACGATTAACAATTATAGATTTATTATACTTGACATTCATTTGGCTATGACCATAGAATTTTTACATTTCTTAAAGATATACAAAAATGGTACTCCAATCGCTATTACCACAGTCGCCATAGCGTCGGTGCCGTGGTTTCAGCACCAAGTGCCTCAATCACAGAGACCTATACCCGACTCTAATGGGTTTCCCTTGCCGAATCTCATCCTGGTCATCAAATGTTATAATGTAAGCCCTAGGTTTCTGGGCTCGACCCTCATCATACTGGTGACCATTCTTGTTGGCTACGCCAACAAGAAGTTATTTACAAAAACGATTCTTACTTGCAAAACAGAAGTTGGACCAAGATAAAATGCTATTAAAAACATGTGCATAGCCTGGCCAAGCATATTAGAAAAAGCCAAAAAGTAAATATTGTTCTGCCTTGTTAGCCCGCTTTTCCAGATAACAAAAAGACATAAAATGTTCAAGATCATTACAGCTCCGGCGAATAGAAATATCAAACTGCCAAGAATGATAGAAATTGTTGTGGCTGTCATATTTTTCTAAAGATTCAACAATGGTTCAACTTTTCGAAATGGAAGTGACTTGAACTTGTGCTACTCAATTGAAAAATTAGCACACTAGCCACCGGAAATAAAAATTTGGAATAACCGTATTATATTCCAGAACTAGGAATATGATCCCAATGGGCATTTCAAATGTTAGAACTAATCAAGACCCCATTATTATTATTTGAAAACATGTAGTTCATTACAATTTTATGCTATTCATGATCTCAAAATGTAAAATGTTATTTATTAAACGCTTTTCTATATAAATAATTAAAAAAAGATGAAATCATATCTCGTATGGTTTAATCAAATACCTTTATTTTTCAAATAAAATACAGCACGGCACGTCAAAGTGTGCAAAAATGGAAACTTTTTTACGCTAAAAAATGATTATAACTTTTTTCAAATAAATTCATTTTCGATAATTCTTTATTTATTTTCATCCATAGACAATAGAAAAGGGATTCATGCCAAAAAAACGAAAAAAAATTTTATGCACAAATTTTTACTTTGTGCAAAAATTTTTGGCTCCAAATGGGATTCAAACCCGCGAACTGTGTGACCATAAACAAGCCTCGATGGTGCAGCGATAAAGCAGTGGCTTACTGGTTACAAATTATGCGGATTTGAATCCCACTTGGAGCCAAAATTTTTTGCACAAAGTAAAAATTTATGCATAAAATTTTTTTTCGTTTTTTTTTACATGAATCGCTTTCCTATTGTCTTTGGATGAAAATAAAAAAGAATTATCGAAAACGGATTTATTTGAAAAAAGTTATAATCATTTTTTAGCGTAAAAAATTTGCGACACCCTGTATGTCTTTAGTGGCAAGGAACCGGAGATCCGATTTTGATCAAACCAAGTGCACACCTTCCGGAATCATCAGAAACATGAAAATATGCGGTTTTAAGACGAAATAAAATGATTCATATCGATTTCCGCGAGTTTCCATTTTTGCACACTTTGCCGTGCCGTGCTGCATTTTATTTGAAAAATAAGGGTATTTTTATTGAACAAATTTCTAAAATTATGAAGTGCCGCTAGGCGCTACCTTCGGAGAAATCGCGAACGCCTGAGGCGCTCGACACTCGTTACTAAAATATTAAAATATCAATATCTTGATAAAATTTGTAGTTGTTTTCCTGGTGTTATTGGCAATTTTGAGTTCTTGCTTCCTTCATGTGTAGTAGATTTGAAAAAGCCAAGTTGTTTTTGAAATTGTTTTCGAAACTAAATTTGAAAATAGTACGATTGAAATATTTAATTTTTACCTCTTTATTTAAAGTTACAAAGATTACCGCACTTGACGAACAATGAAATATCAGAGAAAATGCGACCAGCGAGAATAGCTCCAATTTATCTACCGGGATTATCATAGGAAATACTCGGAAAGATACCCATGCAACTGAAAAATGACCCTTGTGTATAGAATTTCATACAAGAGGAAGATTTTTACTCTCTTCCTTCCTGTTCCCTTATTTATATTATTACTAAACATATATACAATGTCATAATGGATTTGGAAATCTATCGTTCATGTGACCCTATAGTTCAGTGTCAGAGCTCTAGCCCGGCATGCTGGAGGTCGAATCATCTAGGTCACTGTTGTGGTGTGCTGAAGACGTGTGTCAAGGTCGAAGGGTCTCAATCAGTGATTAGCAGGGTCTCAATCAGTGACCATAATGGTGTAGTGGTCTGGTGGGCTGTCAAGGAATACGGCATCATCGGCACTAGCAGAGTTCGGTTCCCCTTGCGTCCAAAAGATTTTGCCCTGCAGTAGTTAGCAAGAAGTTAGCAAGAAAATCTGAGAGGAACCAGTGATCGGTTGGGGATCACAATAGTTACTAATTATTTGAGCCTTATTAGAGCCAGAGTCTACGGGTTGGTATGCAATGTACCTTTTTATGATTTGAGAGTTCTATTGCGATTCTACTAAATTATTTTTTATGAGAGTTGTACCCTCAAAAAATATAAATACTCAACCCTTATACACATATATGCACTACTGGTATGGGACAGTAGGGGACATGTTGTTATTTTAAAAAAGTTGAAGTGTCACGACAGCCACTGTTAAGTAAATTTTAGTTGCTTTATCAAAATTCTTACATAAAACAAAAAGTGAAATAGCTGCAAATTGTAGGGCATATAGGATTTCTTTTTTTCTACGCTGCTCTAAAACAGTTGATTGGAATTGCCCAGCAATTTTCCTATTTGACTGGAGGATGTAGATATAAATCTAAATAAGCTAAATTTTGTCAAGATCTCCTGACTTACAATTAAATAACATGAAAGAGCGAGTGCCGAAGAACATGCATTCAAAGGTAAATCTATATATTGGTTGACATAATTATAACCAGTATCCAAATATGTATACGCATAAACTCCATAATAGATATATGCTCTAAATAGTTTGAAACTTGTTTTTGCTTTTTTTAAATTTTCCTACATGCAACACGATATTACGAAATCAGAAAAATAGGCGAGCAAGAATCCCCCAACAAATACACCAATGGCTAAAGTTTTTACTACTTTTCTTGAAAATATGAATTCATATCTTGAAAACACGACTGTTACTAGTCTAAAATACAATTTTATTAAAGAGCATCTTTGAAGGGACTTTTACCTATCAATAGCAATAATAATTTGTATGAACATTTCTTGATACCATTGGCCAAGAAACAAATAGGACATAAATTTTGGACCAAACCCATTTTTGCCCACAGGGAATAGGAAACTCTTAAAATTTATTTTATTTTTAAACAGTTAATAAATACTTGTGTGATAGATGATGGTCCTAAATAAAAAGCCGATAGAGCCATTTGAAGCGCATTTCCAAAGACGTTTGCAAAAGCAAAAATATAAATACTGCTTTGATTTGACTTTAGAAATCCACCTCGCCAAATTACAAACAAGACGCAAATGTTTAGGATGAATGATGCACCCGCTAATATGGATATTGTAGATCCGACTAGTATTGAAGAAATTGATTGTGCCATCACTGAAAAAATTAACAAAATATAGTATAATTTCAGGGAATCGCGAAAAATTGCGCGTGATAGTCAAATGGTGACAAGGGCCAAAATTACAGAGTGAGGAAAACAAAAGTGGATTTTTACGATTTTTCAAAAATTTTAAATCTTTTAATTGTCATCAAAATGACTCTATAGGGGGTTTTCTATGTGAGGAATCGATTGCGCGCATTGATGGACCTTGAAAACGCTTCCCTGATCAAGTAATAGCCTATTATCACTTCAATACACACATCTCTTTGTTGAATCAAGGAAGCGTGTTCAAGATCCGGCAATGCGCGCAATCGATTCATCACAGAGAAAAATCCCGATAGGTTTATTCTGTTAAAAGACTTTTTGATGCGGGATCGAATTCGCACCCTAGTCTTAGGCCTAGGCTTAGGCTTAAGCCTAAAAAATATATATTGGCTTTTTATTTAAATGATTAGAATCTAATTTGATAGCATATTTAACTGAGTCAAATATGTCTGAAACCCAAATATGCCTGTAACGTATACATAACAAAAATCATCACAAGCTTAAAAATAAAACAAAAGATAACTTGAGTAAAGTTTAACACAAAAGAATTGTCGACACTTGGACTTGGAATTTGTACTTGGACACTTGGATAAATTTCGACGAATGAGATTTACAAACAAAAGGATATCTCTAAAAATAAACTTTCTTGATGATCTTAATAAACTTTCTTATAATAGACGAGAGAATATTAAGTACAAATTCCTTGGCAACTAGCACAAGTATCAGCATCTAGCATAAGTGACAACAGAACACTATTAATGGAATAGATAGTTTTTGTGCACTTCCGTACTTGTCTGGGTTGAATTTGTATGCCTTGTATCATTTTTTGGAATATAGGGTGTTCACAAAGTTTCTTGTATTTTTACATCTAATTTTTGTCAGCCTTATCCCCTGCTCCAGTACAGCTTTTTGATAAATTTTTTGCCAGTTTTTACAAGTCAGGTATGGGTAAATTGTGGTGCAAAAATTATTTCTTTCTGATGCATACTTTTTTGTCAGTGCCCATTTCTTTTTACATCCCAAATGTCGATTTTGGCGATTTGTTCAGAAATTGGTGAACAATTTTGTGGAGCGTAAAAGGTATAAAATAAATATTAAAGTTTATTAAAGAAAATTTATGAACATCGATTTCCTTGGACTTTTGCCCAAGACTAAAATTTAAGTGGAACTAAAGACCCTTATAAGAGTTTTGGGTCTGCTGCCTAAAGGGGCGTGTTATTTTTTATCATATGTATTTTAAATAAATGCAAAATTGATCATCAAGAAAATGAAAATATTATTGAAATTCCATCCCTTGTGTGAAGTCATACAATTCTTCTCATCCGAATTACCATTGCAGTCATCATCTCTATCGCACTTCGACGAGTTCTGGATGCATTTATGGTTCTCGCATTGGAAGCATTCTGGTTGACAAGCTGGGTATGTGCAATTGCCATGCTCGTCGGACCTATCAAGGCAATCTTTTTTCCCATCACATTCCCATGAAGAGTTGATACAGTGCTTGTTCTCGCAGCGAAACTCCCCTTTATTGCATTCATTTTTGGAGACGCCGCATAGCTCTTCGCTTTCATTTTCGCCACCGACACTTTACATTACCATCACACAGCAAGATCTTGAAGCCTTCGTCGCAGTCGTATTTGTATCCAATCATCTGGTCAACACATTTCTGTTCGCAAATTTGCTTGTCTGCCAGCTCATATTCGTTGAAGCACTGCGGCGGTTCGTCACTTCGATCCGAACAATCATATATCCGATCGCAGTAGACTTTCATGCTGATTAAGAAAATCAAAAAATTTGGCCCTATAACTTTTGCTACATAACTTTCGTCACATTAACTTTCGCCACGTTCGTGTCAATATACATATTTATTGAAAATCAGGCAACTCAATTAGTCTGAAATTAAATGTTTATTGACAATTTTTTGTGAAAAAATTATTTCTTCCTGATGCGTACTTTTTTGTCAGTGTCATATCTTTCAACATCCCAAATGCCAATTGTGGCGATTTTTTCAGAAATTGGTGACTAACTAGGTCTATTCGCATCCGTTTTCGATCATTTCTTTTTGTATTTCTGTAGCGCTCCTCGCTCATCTCGACTCATTCGAATCTGTGGTTGATGATGAAATTTGGCTGCCGGATGGGGTCTAAAAATTCATTCAAAGGTAACCTGTTTTTGAGGGTAGAAAATCTCAGATTATAGAAAATTGAGTTTTAAAGTATTTTTCATAATGTCAATGGCAAACGATGGGAATTGTTTTCAAGATTTTTCAATGCGCGCAATTGATTCCTCGCTTAGGAAAACTCCTATAGGGTCATATTCAAAAAAATTTTGGATTTCACAAAATTTTTGGGGCTATATTTTTATATACGTTGACAATGGACGCAATAACTTATTACAATAAAGATCTTCAGAATTTAAACAAAAATTTTGAATTATCTCCTAGCTTTATTCCAGAGATCATCGAAAATAGCAAATTTAGACGTCGCCTTTTTAACAATAGCAATATTATATAACGAAATAACAACAACAGAGGTCTCGATCAAAAATCATAAAGACATCTAAGATTTTAATGAAACTGATTTAATGGACTTGTAGTGCAGAAATTGCAAAAACTATAGAAAATTGCGTAAAATTTTTGCTTACTATAACAATAGAGTTCTAGTGATCTTTGTGACGACCAAGAGGATTGTAAGATTAATATTTTAACTATAGAAGCACATGAAAAACCAAACAATAGGCTTCATATGATCAGATTTTTTACTTAGAAGTGGTATGACTTCCAAAAGGTCAATGATACATTAGGATTAAACATCAGGGTAAAATATTCAGATCCAATTTTAGAATTATACATTTTATCTAGCCTGTAATAGTGTTGCGTCCCGAGGTCGGGATTCACATCATGGTCAAGAGAAGACTGAAGGATTTTTCGGGACGAACAAAATGACTAAAAATTGCATTTTTACGCAAAATAGCTGTAATGCCGAGCTTTCCAGGGAACCGGCTACTTCGGACCGTGTGCTCCCTATAAGCTGGGTTGAAAGAACTTGCAACAGTTCTGGCTATCCGAAGATGTTACTACTAGGTAAAATACTACTAGACACTTCGGTATGCTCGACGTTTACAATCGTTCTGCACTGTCACCACGATGTGGCTTCCAGGTCCTTTCGGCGCGGAAATGACCCATCGCTGATATTTTTGAGCTTGTAGAAAAAATTAAGGTCAACGAAAACAACAGTTGTATACCTGATATATAAAAGTATTAGTAGCTAATACATTTTTAATGAGGAGTGTCACTTGGAAGTGTCACTCGGAGTCACAACCTCGCGAGCGCGAAACGCTAGGCTCTCAGTAATAGTAAATAATTTATTAGACAAAATAACGACACATTTTTATTAAAAAAAGTTAAAAATGGTACACTTTTGATAGGAAGAAATGATAGGAAGAACAGAGAGATTGTTAACCATAAAAATTGGTCAAAAAAGACAATTTGGTAAAAAAAACTTCGCCAATAATAAAAAATCAAATTTTTTCAAAAAATATTAACGATTATTTTTAAGAAAGTTCTTGGTAATAAAAAATAGAAAATCGTCTATGAAGTTTTGATAGAAAATTTTTAATGGACGATGAGATCATTACTTTTTCTTCTAGTTTCATTATTGGATTGATGAATTTCTTCTGTCGCTTGTTGGCTACGATGTGTAGCTGCACTCCCTCCGGTAGGATGGGTCCTGTTTCGAGAATGTAGCCAAGTCTAAAATTTGTTTTATTCAATCAAAAATACTGTGATTACCTCATGAATTGATGGTATTTTATTGAAGATCTTTACTCGAATGGCTGATCGTAACTGAAAATAAAGGGTTCGTATATTTGTAAAAATAGAAAAGCGCTCATTACCTCCTTGTTCAGAGTGAGAAAGATGATAGCATTAGATGAACAATGGCAAATCAAGCAAATAGCAATGAGTGAATACATTCCGATTATTTCAATTGGTACCAATTTCGGGAATACACGAAAGTTTACCCAAGCTACTGAAAAATAGAACATAGCAAAGCTAAACCAGAGATCAAAATTAGGTCACTTTTATGTGGCCAAAGACCCTTCACGAGCCAAAATTTTCATGAATTTTGATAACAAAATAAAAAATTAAAATTACTTTTGGGCGTGAGATCGAACCCGCGCCCTATGGATGAAGGCCGAGCATGTTAGCAATCGATCATGGGTCCCTAAAGGGCTTGGGCCTAGATTCTAGGCTCCGATCGGCCTGTAGCATAGTCGGGGTGTGGAGAAAATTTTAACACTTTTTTGGTTTTGAGATGAGACTTACATAACACAAAAACCGATATAGCACCAAACTGCAGTGCATACCGAACTTCTTTTGCCTTTCTCTTCTCCAAAGCACTTTGCTGCATTTGACCTGCTACTTTTCGGTTTGAATGCAAAATATAGATGTAAATCTAAAATTTGATTTTTGTTGCCTATTTTGCTTTATTTGTTCTTACCATAAAGTAACAGGTTAATGCAATCGATGAAGAGGTTGCATTTAGTGGGAGATCAATAAAGTGGTCAACATAGTTAAAGCCTGTTTGTAGATAGGCATAACTATAGTCTCCATAATAGATATAGGCTCTAAAGAAAAGTTTTGGATGAAATTGAGCTACACGTTATTCAGAGTTAGGTTGTGTCAAACTCCCCACCCAAATAACAGAAGAAAACAATCCTAGAGATCCTAACATTGGCTATTAAAAGAGAGAAGGGATGGAACTGTGGAGGCTCTCCAGGATCATAGTTTTAGCCTACTTACATGCAACAAGGGAGCACATAGTCCGAGAAAAATGCGAGTGTGAATCCACATGGAAATACCGCTATAGCCAAAAATATTTTGACTTTTCTTGAGAAGATGAACGAATATCTTGGAAAGACAACCGTTACTAGGCTATAAAATAAAAATTAAATAACCTTATAGCTGATCAGCCAAAATTACCGATCAACAGCTATAATGATCTGTATAAACATCTCCTCATACCACTGTGCCAAAAACAAATAGGACATAAATTTTGCACCAAAACTTTCCTGACCACCAGAAAATGGGAATTTCTAAAGCTTGAAATTTGCAATTTGAGACGTTTAAAAAAATTACCTGAATTATCGAAATTGGTCCAAGGTAGAAAGTCGATAAAGCCATTTGAAGCGCATTCCCTCCTACGTTTGCCAAAGCAAAAATATAGATCCCACTTTGCGTTGATTTTAAAAATCCGCCATATAAAATCATGAAAAATACGAACAGGTTCAAGCATAGCGAAATGCCTGCCATAGTAGAAATACCGGCGCCGATCAATATTGATTGTACTGTAGCACTACTATTCATATTTCAACAATTTTAAGAATCTCTAAAAAATTACTACTAGTTGTTTTCTTAGCCCGTACGATTAAATCATAACTCATGTGTAAAAATAAAATTTATTCAGTGAAGCGTTTTTTATTACACTAAAAACAGTATAAGTTAATTTAACCCTTAAACATTTGAATACCTTCAATTTAGGGCAAATTTTAGGAACTACCTCACTCTAACATAACAAATTTTTTGAGAAAAATAACAACAAATACAACGTTTGATTCACATTACAAAGCACGTAAAAATAATAATTAGATACAATTGTAATATGCAACAAATTCTCGAAACTGACGCGAATCGAACCAACGATCAAAAAATAGAAGGCCGATGTACTGCAAATGCGACTTGCAGGATTGTTGATTGAGTGGAATTGAAAATCCTTATATTGTGCTTCTATCAATTTTAAAACAAAAAATAAATTTTTCTCCAAAATTCTCGAGATGTGCATTCTAAAATGATTAAATTCGTTTTGTCATCATAAATGCTGCCGAATGACGTTACTTTCGATATAGGTTTTGACCGGATACTTGGGAAAGAGAGTGCCCTTCTAAGAGTGCTAACTATACTATTTCAGTCATACGTGGGAAAGGGGGGACATGATCGCTCTCCATTTCGCAGCATTTGCAAAAAAAAGTACCCAATTCATATTTTTTCCAGCGAAGCGAGAAAAATTTGAGATTTTTTATGTGAAAAATGCGAAATGGGTCATCAAAAATGCATAATTCGCCAAAAATAACATTCAAATCACGAAAATCGTCAAAAAAAATCGCATTTTTATATATAAAACTCGCGAGAATTTGATTTTTTATAAACCCAATTCGCATTTTTATTCGCTGATGCCATCCCTTGCTCACGTATGATTTCAATAAACTTTCCTAATTCTCAAAACTAAGAATCAGACAAGAACTAAGAATCACACGAGAAAAATTTTATTTAAAAAAATTTTCCTATGCACACTTTTATACCAGACTCAAATTCAGAACATTTCACCGAATTTATGAAATATGCTATATTTCCTGTGATTATTTTTTAATTATTCTTATTATTATAAACGGTTTCTTGGCTTGCGGATACGAAGAAAAATTAAAGACCTCGTGAAAAATCCCACAAAATGATAAAATAGTTCATAAAAGATCACACGGTTATGTCAACAATCTTGCCATTTTATATTCTTTTTTCATAAAAGTAAAACGAGCACTTGTGCTGTTTCCATCGCCCACTCTAATTCAGTATCTCAGAATACCTGATGGAAGAATGGATTTAGAACAACTTTATGCTAAATTCTCCCCATGGGTGCACCCAGGTATTCCAAGATGATTAGTACAGATGGGATAAACGACAAAAATGAATCGGTTCGGTCAGTGGCATAAACAGAATGGTCGGCTAGGAGGCGTTATTTATACTTCCGTCGTGTCGCGACGCATCGTACGACCGAACTATAAATGCTGTCGACGTGTGGTACGATGTGTGGTATGACATGTCGTACTACGTCGGACGACACAAAAATGCACTGTCGTGTCGCGACACGACAGAACTATAAATCCCGCCCTAGTGATGCTTCGAAATCTGTTTGAAACTTGTTAAACATTTTAATTTTTCTCGAAAATTCCCTAAACAACTTGTTACACACGATAGCTAAAAAAGTTACTTAATCCGAGGCCAATAATAGTAACCCTTAAGTGTAACAAGTTTCGTAAATTTCAAAAGACATGTTACCTGTTTTGAAACATGTAACAGATTTCGAAGCACGACTAACAATTTCCCAAAAAATTTCTCAGAGTACCACCTGTTTTTCCTAAAAAACATAATCCTTATGTGTAGGGATTCTTTATTTCGTCCCACTAGGGAGGAGGGCACCTGCCCCCTAGTCTACGCCACTGGGTTCAATTAATGGCAGCGGCTTAAGTAGGGGGTAGTACTCCGAACAATTTTTTGGCGACTTTTTTTGGTCGACGCGCTCCTGCGTCGAACATTTTTTAAATCCTTATATTTAAGAAAAAACTACTCCGCATCTTTTTTTAAGTTGAAAATGAGCAGGAAATTACGATTTTTGTTGATAAAATAGAAATTTTTGGTTATTTTTTAGAGAAAAATCTTATTGGGAGAGACCATTATGATTTTTTTTAATTTTCACAGATTTTGGGTAAAAGCACCGCTAAGAAAAATTAGACCATTCGAAAAATTTTGAGTCTACATTTATATACTTTGAATCCGGGCACAATAACTTATTGCGACGTAAACCATCTAGATTTAAACAAAAAATTTTCATTTATCCCCTAGCTTTGTTCTTCGGAAAAGGAAGTTTAGACATTGTGTCTTTAGCAATAACAATAGATGCAGCAACAAAGATCTCGATCAAAAATCATAAAGCCATCTAGAATTTTAATGAAACTAAACTATTGGACTTGTAGTGCAGAAACTATAGAAAATTGCGTAAAATTTTTGCTTACTATAACAATAGAATTATATTAATCTTTGTGACGACCAAGAATCTTGTAAGATTAATATTTTAATTATAGAAGCACATGAAAAACCAAACAATAGGCTTTTTATGGTCAGATTTTTTATTTAGAAGTGGTATGACTTCTAAAAGGGCAACGATACATTTGGATTAAACATCAGGGTGAAATGTTCAAATCCAATTTTAGAATTATACATTTTATCTAGTCTGTAATGGTGTTGCGTCCCGAAGTCGGGATTCGCATCATGGTTGGGACAGAATTTCGGAACGAACAAAGTCGGGACAGTCGGAATGGGATTAAGTCTCGGAATTTTCGGGACGGGATTTTTCGGAATAATTTTTTTACAAAAAAAAGGCAATTTTTTACAAAAGATGGCTATTTGGGGTTCATGATCGTCGGGATTCGAGATGAGACTGGGGTTCGGGACAAAATTTCGGGATTTGTTACCAAAAATCCTCGGGATTTTGGAACGGGACACCACATTAGTCTATAGCTATATTAAGGCTTTCATGTTAGGGATTAAAAGTTTTCATCCAAAAGCCCAAAAAACTACGTGCCTTTTTTCGATTGATGAAACTTCAAAACTAATTTTTGGTGGAAAGTGATGTTCTAAAAAGTTGTTCCCCATAAAATTTCGCGAGGAAATGACCCATCGCTAATGTTTTTTGGGCTTGTAGAAAAAGTTAAGATTAACGGAAAAAGTTATATATTATAGCCGATTTAGAGATTCAGTTGTCTCACAGTCGGCTAGCTGATCAAGAGTTCCCAAGATCGGCTAGCCGACTAGAGTCTTGATTTTGAGCCAAAATCAGTGTATCAAGATCAGCTAGCCGATCTTGAGAACTCTTAATTGGCTAACCGGTTATGAGACAGATGAATCTCTAAATGGGCTATAACATATATACCTGATATATAAAAGTATTAGCAATAACTAATACATTTTTAAGAGGAGCGTTACTAGAGAGTGCCGCTCGGAATGACAACCCCAGAGCTCGGAGCGCTCGGCTTCCGGCACTATAAATAATTTATTCGACAAAATAATGATACATCTTTACACAAAAGTTAAAAATGGTACACTTTTAAATGATAGGAAGAACCGAGAGATTGGTAACCACAAAAATTGGTCAAAAAGGAAAATTCGATAATAAAAAAATTCGCCAAGAATAAACAATCAAATTTTTGTGAAAAGTATTCACGATTACTTTTAAGAAAGTTCTTGATAATAAAAAATAGAAAATCGTCTATGAAGTTTTGATAGAAAATTTTTAACGGATGATGAGTTCATTTCTTCTATCTTCATTATTGGTATGCTGCATTTCTTCAGCCGCCTGTTGGCTACGATGTGTAGCTGCACTCCCTCCGGTAGGATGGGTCCTGGTTCGAGAATGTAGCCAACTCTAAAATTTGTTTTATTCAATCAAAAATACTATGATCACCTCATGAATTGATGGAATTTTATTGAAAATCTTTACTCGGATGGCTGATTGGAGCTGAAAATAAAGGGTTTGTATTTTTGTAAAAATAGAAAAAGCGCTCATTACTTCCTTGTTCAAAGTGAGAAAGATGATAGCATTAGATGAAGAATGGCAAATCAAGCAAATAGCAATGAGTGAATACATTCCAATTATTTCAATTGGTACCAATTTGGGGAATACACGAAAGTTTACCCAAGCTACTAAAAAATAGATTACAATATATTCAAGCTATACTAGAGATCAAAATTAGGCCACTCATCATGTGGCCGAAGTCTCTTTACAACACATCAAAATGCCGAAAAGATGCAGGCAAGGATCAACATTAAAAAATTTCTCTAATCGACCCTAGCGCTTCAAAGCGATTACCATGTTACTGGGTTTTGGGGGTTTGATCCGTGTTCGATTGGCTAACGTGCTCGGTCTTTATTCATAAAGCGCAGATTCGATCACGCACCCAAGCTAGTTTTTAATTCTGATCAGCCTGTTAGCACATCGGGGTCGGAGAGGAAACTTTGACACTCTGTAGGTTTTTAGATGGGACTTACATAACACAAAAACCGATATAGCACCAAACTGCAGTGCATACTGGACTTCTTTCGCCTTTCTCTTCTCCATAACACTTTGCTGCATTTGACCTGCTACTTTTCGGTTTGAACGCAAAATATAAATGTAAATCTAAAGTTTGCTTTTTTGCTGCCTTTTTGTTTTATTTGTTCTTACCATAAAGTAACAAGTTAATGCAATCGATGAAGAGGTTGCATTGAGTGGGAGATCAATATAGTGGTCAACATAGTTAAAGCCTTTTTGTAGGTAGGCATAACTATAGTCTCCAAAGTAGATATAGGCTCTAAAGAAAAGTTTTGGATGAAATTGAGCTACATGTTATTCAAAGTTAGGCTGCGCCGAACTCTCCAATATTGGCTATTGAAAGAGAGAAGAAATGGAACTGTGGAGGCTTCTCAGGATCCTAGGTTTACCTCTGGATCTACTTACATGCAACAAGGAATCACATAGTCAGAGAAAAATGCGAGTGTGAATCCACATGGAAATACCGCTATAGCCAAAGATATTTTGACTTTTCTTGAAAAGATAAACGAATATTTTGGAAAGAC
>JAQGBS010001732.1:0-14834 GCA_034698545.1 Acrobeloides obliquus
AAAATTCAAAAGACCATATCTCGACGAAAATAAAATATTTTTCAATAATTCTTTATATAGCATATTCCCTATCCTCAAGACTATCCAAAAAGTGCTCGCTCGAAAAATCCAATTTAAACTCGATTTTTAAGAGAATTTTTACGTTTATATGGGGCTCTATTAGAAGTTTTACGGTATGCTAATTCATATCAGTCAGTGATCTGAATTATCTTTATTTAAATGGGAGAAGGAAACATTTTTGTATATTTCTCAAAAAAATTTTTATTTTCTAAAAATAAAATATATAGGTGTATCTCTAAAAAATAAAATATAGGTGCAAAAATTCGGCTCCAAGCTGGATTCGAACTCACGACCTTTCCCTAGAATTCCCCCGGGAAAATCTGGATAAATCCGGGGAAATTCAACCCTGCTCCTGACATTCACAGGAATATATATCGACACCAGTAATAAGAAAATTTTTCAAACATTTTTTACGAATTCTAAATAAGCATCCTGAAAAACGGTAAAATTTCATAAAAAATTTTTTTTATACTTTTCTACAAAAAATTTTTCGGCGAAAACCTTTGGAATCACAAACAAAATCGAACCCTAATATCAGTAGCGTATCCAGGGGGTGCGCGGGGAGCGGCCGCACCCCCCGAAATTCGAAAAATGGAAAATTTTTTTTAATGGTCCCCCCTTATGTTTTTGCAAAATTTCTGGGCTTAAGGTTAGATTCCACTCTCGCACCCCCCCCCCCAAAATCTGATCCTAGATACGCTACTGCCTAATATAAATCCTCAAACCTTTTCCATAGCTAGTAAACGTATACGAATTTCCATCTACCCAATACCAAGAGCTATTCGTACTATTTTTCGTTCCACCTAGCCAATAAAGAGTTGATGGATCCGATAAAATGCTTTTTAAAGTTTCTAAACATAACAATGTAATAATTTAAATTTTTGTAAATTACCAGATAAAAAATTGTTTACAAAGGCACTACTAACCGACGCTAATACACCATTATTTTGTTTGCAAATGGAATTGGCCGACCAAAAGTCTGTAGGAGCTCCAATAAATTTATAACATAGATTTTGATCTATCCCTTGAGTTGTACCCACGGGGCACAACAAAACAATATTTAAATTTAAAAAAACTATTAAGATAAGAAAAAAATTCATACTTAATGTTTGTAACGTCTTTGAAAATTTTATTATTTTATAAGCCTATCCCTTATCAGTATTTATTACTTGTGCTTTTAGTTAAGAATTTCTTGGCTCATTTTAAAGAATAAGACAGTTTGCGCGTCCAATGAACATCTATGCGTCCAATCAAAATTTTACGCGTCCAATCAAAATTTGGTACTTATGCATTATCGAGGGCATTCTGCATAAATTTATGCAGATTCCCTTAGGCCTAGGCCTAAGCTTAGGCTTAGGCTTAGCCTTAGGCTAAGCCTAAACCAAAGCTTTTTTCAGCTTGGGGGGGGGGGGAGATTCTGCATAAATTTATGTAGAATCCCCCCTCCCCCGATAGTGCATAAGTACCAAATTTTGATTGAACGCGTAAATGTTCATTTGGATGCGCAAACTGCACTAGAGACAAGAATAATAAAGAAATAGGTTTCAAGTCGTAAATTTATTAAAAGAAATGCTTAACACAATTCCGGTTCCTATTACTTTGCGCAAATTTCCTAAATTTTTTGGAATTCCGGTTCAGGTTCCGTAATCTTTTGAACAAAATATGAACTGAATTGTTACAAAAAAGGTTTGAGATGGATTTATTGCAATATAATTTCCATTGCTTATCTGACCTAAAATCGACTTGATACATTTCATTCATATTATATATGCTAATTCATTTCAGTCAGCGATCTGAATTTCCATATTTATATGGATTCCGTTAAGACCATTTGAAAATGTATGAGTAAATTTTTTCATTTGAAATTGATTTGAAATGCTAAGTCATCAATTCTACAGTCAATCATTAATGTCTTTCTCGCTTTGTGGAAACTCTTGTCTGTTTATATTGCTGATCTATAAAACTATTTTTTATTTCTTTACAAAGCCATAAACCATTTTATTTTCAGTCTACAAGCGGGCCAAATAGTTTTACTTAGCAATGAATGACTCCGATTCTTAATAGTCTGATCGAATCCTTACTTTACAGATTACTGATAATGAGCTTCCTTGCCTTACAGATTAATGATAATGAAACCGGATGGTAAACATGCGACCACATTTAGTTTTTTATTTAGAATTCGATTGTCAGGAAGATAATTTGGATTTTTTAATACACTATTAAAAAGTTCTGTTGAAAAATTCGACGTAGAAAAGAAAGAAAATGTTTTATCCAAAAAGCTGATTTTTAGAAGAAAAGAATCGAAATTAACCGTAAAAGTTGTACATATAATGAATTCGATTTGATTTTAATCAAATTTTTAAAATTTTCTGTACACAATTGATTTGTTTCTTTTATAAATATTTTAAAATCATTTAAAAATGATATATTTGATACAAACAAAGAGATAATAAACTGTAGCTTTGGTCAAATTTATGAAAATTTGTAAATAGAAAAATTTTTTAAACCAACGAAGATGTTTTCGTAAACGTTTCATATCAACATAAAATTTATTATATAACATGTTTTTATTCATATAACATTTTGACCAAATATTTATTTTAATTTCTCGTTTTTTCATAAAATGGAACCTGTCAATCAAAAAAATAAAGTGATAATTATTCTCATGAAAAAACAACAGTCTGATTTTCTTTAAACAACATATATAAAATATTTCTTAATTTCTCATTCTCCCAGTTACCGAAATAACAACAATCTTATTTTCTTTAAGTATGCCAAACGCTCCAAAAATTTCTTTACGTATTGAACGACTTAGCAATAGAATAAACCATGGTGGTGATAAATAATAAATATCATAAACATAATAAAGTATATAGAAAAGTGTATTAACGATATCGAGTTTGTCTACATCTTCAAATATACCTGGTGTAAAGTAAAAATAGGTCTATAAAATCGAATAAAGTACATGTAATTTTTTTATGTGTACCTGTATGCTACCTAGTATAGCAAAAGAAGCTAAAAGTATTAATGAAAATATAAACAGCTTTATCCCACTATCTTTTGTGTCGCTAGGAGAAGAACCAGCGCCTTTTCTTATGAAGATTAGGAAGATAATAATACATAGATTCATGGAAAAACTCGATATTCCTATGATAACGTTAAATAGCATCCCATAAAAACTATTTTTGATCTAAAAATACTCATATACGACTCCATAGGGCGGGCTAAAAAAAGAAAGGACTTTCTGAAAGTTTTCAAAAAAATTAAAATTAGATCATTCTAAAAAGAAAAAACTTTTAAAAAAATTTTTTTCCAACAGTACCTTTTTTGGCACACCATGTATATGTTGCAACCGATATTGTATTCAACCGACTCAGAGACGATTAGCCTATTATAAGTTTCCAAGATCGGTGAACCGATTTTGAGACAACAATCTTGGCTCATGATGGCTTAGGTTTAAAGCTTAGGCTTAAGTCTTAGGCTTAGTGGGACAAGGCTTAGGCTTAGCCTAAACCTTAATTTTAAGTTCTTTAAGCCTAAGCCTTGTCCCACTAAGCTTAAGCCTTGAGTCTAAGCCTTGAGCATAAGCCATCATGAACCAAGATTGTTGTCTCAAAATCGGTTAACCGATCTTGGGAACTCATAATCGATTAATCGTCTCTGAGTCGGTTGAATCTCAATATCGGTCGCAACATATTTTTGATATAAGGGTCAAATTTTTTATGTGCACATCGTTCTTACCCCCAAAATCGTATTAGAGTCCAATCGATATCCAAATTTTGGATTCTCGGGATCATCATCAGGAACTAACAATTCGCAGTAACCCCCACCGGCAATTATATGCCATGTAAAAATTATAGGTGTTAATAAAATCACCATAATTGCATACGGGAATAGTTTCTGCCAAAACTTAAAATTGCTTATTATTTTCAAATAAAAGCATTAGAGATCAAGAAATCAAAAGATGTCTATGAAAACAGGGCTCGAAAACTAACCTGTTTAAATTTTATTGGTATAATAATTGCGGTAAATCTATTAAAAGTGATGAAAAAATAAGTGAAATATTGAGCATATAAACAATAATAATCTAACCAAACTATTATAGTGGGTATTATACCGCTAGAAATAAGACATAAGGAGCAAGTCAACTTTGGGGCCATATTTATCGTAATCCTAAAGTCAAAAAAATTTTCGTTGATTTTCATCCGAAAACATCCCCTCTAGAGGTAATTTTATGTAGGGAACTCGAATATCGCATTTTCAAGACCTGAAAACTTTTTCCTAAATTAGGACTAGGATATTTATAGACACAAAAATGGAGAAAATGTCACACAAAAATTAGAAAAATAGCTTTTTCTGATTCAGGAAACAGTTTTCGGGTTTTGAAAAAAATTGAATCCCCACATAAAATTACTTCTAGAGGGGCTGTTTTCGGATGAAAATCAAAAAAACTTTTTTGACTTTTGGACCCCAACAAATGGCTACTAAGTTTACTTGCTCCAACAAATAAGAACTTTGAATTCTACCTTTGATGACCTAAAACCCAAGTGACTCGACTGGATTATAAGTAAAACAGGTTGTCAAAATGTAAGATAGGACGAAAATTGGGAAAAATTATCTTAAAATAATTTCTCCAAACTTCCACAAAAAAGGAAAAATTCGAAGAAAAAATAATAAAAAGTGCATGACGTCGAGTGCTCGATGAACGTGATTTTACGCTTTTTATAAGTTCGAAACTGAGTCAGATGCAAAAGAAATTTTTACGTTTTTTTATAATAAAGTATTTCAGGCGAGAAAAAAGTATTAGATGATAAATCGTACTTTTTAGGCAAAATTTTATAAAACCAATAAAACCATGACGCATCAGTAACTCTTAAAACAATATATAACCAGAACCAACCAAGACAGTCCTTAAAAATTGTTCACATGTAAATAAAACTTTGATTAAAACTCACAAAAATCCCATTTATAACAAACAATTTATAAAAAGAACTATTAAACGACTTTCTACCATTTTTATTGAGTAATAAATAAATTATAAGAATATACAAACTTATAGAAGGTATAGCATAACATAAAGCAATAGTCACTTCAATGTTTCGTGACATAATAATACAATAATCATAAAGGAAGTAAAGAGAATGTTGTTAGCTCACTATTTATTCGAACACAACTATTTGTCGTATGAATTTTTCTTATAAGTCATAAGAATATAATTAAGTATCCCATATTTATCAGGTGCATGGTTGCACAATTTTTTAAATTACTATTTAACACTTCCGACGATATTCGAAGTTTAAGTGTCCAGTTTTTTGTGTGCCATCCTATATAGCGATTGATCTTTTTGAAATTTTTTTTGTAAAATAGCATTTTGGCTATGATTTTTTGTTTCCAATCGATTGTACAGAGCGTTCATTTTGGTCTGCAACATCATATGTGAATGGCTCCTTTTTCAAAACTCGAAAACTTGATTATTTTTTCGAGTTCGAGTTTATCGAGCCTAAAAATAATCGAGTTTTCGAGTTATCGACAACCCTGCAACTAGCATGCAGTCTAAAAGATCGTGAATCATTTGTTTATATTTGCTATAGTGGTAAATAAATTTCTTGATAAATAAAAAAATTTACTGATTAAAATTATCTTCAATATTTTGTTTTGATTTGTTGAGCAGCGTTACTAAATGGACACATGATCTCTTCTTTTCGAAAAATTTAAAACAAATTTTAATACGAACCTTTATTTTGTATATATTTTTTTCTTGATGTCAACTGGGTTTTATTATTTGCTTTATATTTTCTTCACTGTATATTTGTCAAAAAATTTTGCCTTAAACAGAGTATGTCCAAACGATTATGATAAACCTGCAGAATATATTTTATCAAGATATGATAATATAAGTTGTTTCAGAATTCCCCAATTTCAAAGTCACTCATATTACTATGCTAAACAAGAATGTCAATCAAAACAAATGTGGTCATACCGGGCAAATTATAGTAGCCTCAATATCGGCTCAATTATGACAATCCGAGATATTGGAGAAGGCGATTATTATATAGGTAAGTCAAAAAATGAAGTCTATAAATCGTTTTAGAAGAATTGAGTAAAATGTTTCATAACATAACAAAAATGTGGATTGGTAATCAAGATTGTTTCTCGTATTCCAAAGGAGGCATTATTCAAAAAGAAAACGATTGTAAACAACAACTTTTGTTTCTTTGTGATTTACATTTGGCTTATTATATGTGTACCAACAGGGAGTTTTTAAGTAGAAGTCCTAATATAGACTATGATTGGATGTATGTGAACACAACAAATTCATGTTATTTAGTAAGACTTTATTAGGTTGAAAAATTTTTTCTAAAAATCCTAAAAAGATTTTACCAAGATATTTTTTATGATAAAAGAAATTTTGTAGTCCTATCACTTTTATGTTGACATTGTACCTCAGATAAAGTTCGAAAAAAATAATACAATATGTTATGCTTATGATTCGAAAGAGGTATCTATTCATTCTGAAGAAGAAAATTTATTACTTTTTAAAAGTACGTTTACCATAAAGTTGTGAACCCGGATCTGTTAGAACCAGGAATATGCCAGACAGATCGAGCAGCCGGAACGAAACAATTAGATTCGCGAATCTAATTTCACCTTTTTTTACTTACGGATCTAATTTATCGAATCTAATTTCCGCGAATCTAGATTACCGAATCTAAATTACGCAAATCTAATTTATCAAAAGTCAATTTTTTTCAAAAACGACCAAAAATATTTTTTCACGTAGCCCCCCTGTTTGGAATAAATTTCTTTAAAAAAATTTTTAATTTCCTTGATTCCCTACAAAATTTAAAAAAATTGACTTATGTGAATCTAGATTCGCGGAATTTAGATTCGGTAATTTAGATACGTAATTTAGATTCTGAAAAAAGTAAGTGAAATTCGTTCCTAGTGCCAATTATTTGGTATTCGTCTTGAAAGATCGTTATAGAGTGGCTGGGTGGCTAATCTAGAGGGCTAGTTAATCCTGTTATCATCCTAGTTGGTATACTTTTTCGTTTAATGAAAACACCGATTAACAGATAATTGGACCCTCGGATAATCGTACCCCCTCTAATTGGACCCTCCCCCTTAGGAGAGGGGTCCAATTTACGAGGTTTTACTGTTTAAGGTTAATTCTTTTTAAATTTTAGTGGCTTCAGAATTGGAACTGCTTTATGCTAACTATTTATTGATTGGTTTATCTTTTAATTATTCTACTTTTTCATGGCAATGGTCTGATGGAACCGAACTCGATTATAAACCTCTAGGTTTTAACTTGAATGTGTCCTTCGAAGATGAGATCTGTGGAGTTGCTATAAATCTAACGAAAGACGAGCAATGGTTTAGTTTTCCTTGTTCACAAGTAATATTTGAGATGAATTTTTGATATCGAAAAATATTGAAGGTTCCAACGCCCATGATAGAAATTTGCAAAAAGAAGCCTATATATTTGGAAAAGCCATTCAGAATTATAGGAACAACCACGACTCCTGTTCAAATTGTACCAAGTACAGTCTTTTCCGTACTCGCAAATTAAAGTTGAAATGATGCAGCCAGCAAACAGCCTATATAATATTTTATTCTTAAATTTAGATCCAAACAATATCATCCTTATTGTATGTAGTATTTTATTAGCTTGTTTAGTGGCATTTTGCTTATCGTTTATAGCCATATGTGTAATAATTCGAAAATACAACTTAAAAATCATTCGCATGAGGTAATGGTGGATTTTCGATAGTACGGTCCCCAAAATCAAAATTTCAAAAAATCATATCTCCGTCAATTTTAATGCCACATTTTCCTTAAAATTCTATATAAGATTTTAAGGAAAATGTGGTTAACGAAAAAAATAGCATTAAAATTAATGGAGATATGATTTTTTGAAATTTTGATTTTGGGGGACCGTAATATCGAGAATCTACTGTAATCGAGTATTCACATAAAAAAGTTTATCTGAAATTTTTTCTTCCAAAATTATGACTCAGTAATCAAAAAAAACTTTGGGTGGGGTCCTTTTTTTGATCCGTTATGTTAGTCTTTTACTATTAATATTTACAGCTTCTACACTCGATTCTTGGCATATAGATCAAATCGGATAAAAAATTCTCGTCAAGAGTATTACCAAGAAAAACCATTCGAAATCAAGGCTGGTGATCTAACAATAAGCACTGTCTTAGGAGCTGGCGAATTTGCCATAGTTTATAAAGGAAGTTTGGCTACGACCAATCGAGAATTACAACGGTTTTCTAGACATCAATTATCTAGTATAGTTCGGACGGTGCATGCTATCCCTCAAGATGTAGCAGTGAAAGTTGGAAAATTAAAAAATCATAAAAAGCAAAGGTATTTATAAAAAGGGGAATTTTTTACTTGATTGCTTCTCCACACCCCTTTCATCACCACCTTTTACATCCAAACGCTGGGTGTTGGCTACCTATCAAAAAAAGGAAAACTAACTATATATTTTTTTTAATGCCCATCAAACATGAACAAGGAGAGGCTTACCTCTCTCCCATCACGCCGCTTCGGGTCAAAAATGACCTTAAAATCAAGTCGTCACGCCGCTGGGCTGAAAAAAATTGTTTTTTAATTTCATGCGAGAAATCGATTGCAAATCTTGAAAATACTTCCTTGACCCTGATTCAGGGAAATAAGAGTGTATATTGAAGCGAAAATTCAACATGTATTAATTTACCCTGAATCAAGGTCATGGAAGCGTTTTCAAGCTTCGAGAATGCGCGCAATCGATTCCCCGCATGAAATTACCCCCAAAAATATGATTTTGAGGGAGAAATTTCAAAAAAGCTTCGATTTTCGCTTCAATACACCGATTCCTTTCCTGAATCAGAGTCAAGGAAGCATTTTCATGGTTCGGGAATGAGCGCAATCGATTTTTCGCATGATTTTACCTATATATAGACTGTTTTGGCAAAAAAAATTTTTTGACCGAGATTAGTCTCTGATTCTTACTCCCCTCCCCCTTTTAATGAAAAATAACATAAAATCCAATCCGAGCATTCATCACGCTGCCTCCAGCCGGATTGCACCCCCCCCCCATTTGTTCATGTGTGATTTCCATCCATTTTTTAGCATTTCGCATGAAATCGATATAATGAAAACTTTACAATATCATCCGCATATTTTGAGTCTAATTGGCTATATTAATTCTAACAATAATTTAAAGATAGTGATGGAGTATTGTTCAAAGAAAGATTTATTATCATATCAGCGTGCGAATAGAGAAACTTTCGAGGTATTGAAAATTTTAAAAATTAATTATACATTGTAGAAAACCGAATTATCACAAGAAACAACAAAACTCTCAATAAATGAGAAATTATTTATTTCTTTTGCCTGGCAAATTTGTGATGGTATGGTAGGTTCTCTATGTGTGGCATCTAATTTTTTTTACATATAGGTATATCTAGCTTCCAAAAACATAGTTCATCGAGATCTTGCAGCTAGAAATATTTTTCTAAACGATGAGATGATTGCAAAAATTGGTGATTTTGGTTTATCTATAAAATCGACTGATGAATGCCCAGTCGAGACCATAGAACCATTACCAATCAAATGGTTGGCAATCGAAAGTTTGAGGAATAAAATTTTTTCGATACAAACTGATGTGTAAGTTATGCCATCTAGAAACAGGTTATCTCTTTCATAGGTCGGCAAGCTGGGAGGAGGGAATCCCGATGAGGTGGTCCTCCATCCAAAAACGACCTTTTTTTAGCTTGAGATAGTCTTCTGACACCCAATTTTTATGGACCATACTGTTCGGCGGGGCCCATGAAGTGGTCCCCCCTTTCAATTTTGAGTCCATGAGTGAGTGGGTCAGGGAATGCTCTCCCCTCTTGCCGACCTATGATCTCTTTAGTTGGTCTTATGGAATTCTTTTATATGAAATTTTTTCTATTGGTGAAATACCCTATAAAGAAATCAAAGATGAAATTCTCATCACCTATTTAAACGAAGGACATAGGTTGGAAAAACCAAAATTATGCAAAGAAAACTTGTAAACATTTTTTATCAGAGATCGAAAATATAAATTTTAGATACACCTTGATGTCTTCATGTTGGCGAGAAAATTCAAAAGAACGACCCACGTTTGAAGTAATACGAAAATATTTGCAATCGATTCTCGAAGATGATTCCAACTATGGATATATAGAAATAATAACAAATTAGGACTCTATCAAAATCTCTAAAAATTAATCCGGATTCAGAATTCAGAATTCGGATTTTGAATCCGGATTCTGAATCCGGATTCTGAATTCGAATTATGGATTCGGATTCAAAATCGGGAATTCAGATTTTGAATCCGGATTCCGAACCTGGATTCTGAATTCGGATTCTGAATCCGGATTCTGGATTCAAATTCAGAATTCAAATCTGAATTCAGAATCCAGATTTGAATTCTGAATTTGAATCTGGATTCGGGTTCAGAATCCGAATTCAGAATCCAGATTTAGAATCTGGAATTCAAATTTTGAATCCGGATTCCGAACCTGAATTCGAATTCTGAATCCGGATTCTGGATTCGGATTCTGAATTCGAATTCGGAATTCTAAACATGGATTCCGAATTCGGATTCTGAATCCAGATTTGGATTCTGATTTGAACCTAGATTCGGATTCAGAATCAGAATTCAGATTCAGAATCCGGAATTTAAATTTTTAATCCGGATTCAAAACCTGGATTCTGAATTCGAATTCAGAATCCAGATTCTGAATCCGGATTCAGAATCCGAATCCTTTTTTTCTATTTTTGTTATAGTCTTAGCTGTATTAATTGTTTAGCTCTTTAAAAATAAAGTTATAAAAATTTCTCGAAGATTCTTTTCTTTCTGAAAA
This sequence comes from Acrobeloides obliquus, assembly GCA_034698545.1. Lineage (NCBI taxonomy): Eukaryota > Metazoa > Nematoda > Chromadorea > Rhabditida > Cephalobidae > Acrobeloides > Acrobeloides obliquus. The sequence goes on from JAQGBS010001732.1 coordinate 10,950, forward strand.
CCAAATTTATCCTATTTAAACACTAAAACTAGTTATTGATACATTTTTTCTGCATTCCTAGTGGAAAAAATGGGAAACAAATTGCAGAATCAGGATCTTTGATCGTTTTAAAAGGACCTCGATAACTGATCTTTATATAGTCTTTTTTTTCGTCAAAGATTTTTTTCTTTTATAAAATTTTTCCGATTGAATCAGGAATTAAAATAAGAATTGTTTATTGAAACGAAAAAAATTTAAATTCTTTGAAAGAATTTTTTAATCTCTGAATACGAACTACAAACTATAACAGAATTTTTGAATTTCTCTCAAAGAATTTAAATTTTTTTTGTTTCAATAAACAATTCTTATTTTAATTCCTGATTCAACCGGAAAAATATTATAAAAAAAAGAAAAAAATCTTTGACGAAAAAAAAGACTATAATAACTACGATAATGTTCGTGATCTATAATATGTCTGATACCAGATCTATTAAGATCGGCAGTACCATCTTTTTAGAACGGCTGCTCGGATTGACTTGAAATGGCTTTTAAAAACTTTTCCATGCGTTAATCTCACTAAATAAATTCAACTTGGATGGTACTTGAACCGTTTAACACTATGTTCGAACTTTCGAGATATCGTATCTTAAAAAAATTAATATTTCCTTTTATATAAAGTTAAATAAAGTCTTGAATATCATGCAAGTGTCACACAGAACAAAAAAAACACAAGTCTTGGTTCAAATTTGGTATGAAAATATATAATTAAGTCTTCGAGCTGTGAAGGCTAAACATTTTTTTGTTACTATAAACAATTTTCTTTGTTAAAGAGTTTAAAGGACCAGCCCAGTAAGTTACAATCAGATGAAAAATGATATATTTGGAAAGATCATGAAAAATGGAGCATTTTTTGTTTTTACGGCATGTTCTGAATCGTTGTAGTTTTCGAGATAAATGCGTTTGAAATTTTGAATTTGTTACAAGCTCTTCGTTGTAATACACAAACTTTTTGAGTTTTTTGCGGAAAAATCGATTTTTTTAATTTTCATAAAATGAACATTGTAGCAATTTTTTGTAGCTAAATGAGGCGAACAAAACGACACAAAAATTATCTAATTTGAACATCGTTTTGGGTTATTGAAACGAAAACATGAATAGAATTTTCGTTTCAATAACCCAAAACAATGTTCAAATTGGATAATTTTGGTGTCATTTTGTTTATCCCATTTAGCTATAAAAAATTGTTACAATGTTCATTTATGAAAATTTAAAAAATCGATGCAAAAATCGATTTTTCCGCAAACAATTCAAAAAGGTTTGTGTATTATAACGAAGAGCTTGCAATAATTTCAAACGCAATTATCTCGAAAACTACAACGATTCAGAAGATGCCGTAAAAACAAAAAATGCTCCATTTTTCATGATCTTTCCGAATATATCATTTTTCCGTATGATTGTAACTTACTGGACTGATCCTTTAACCCGCATACCTATTCTGAGAAAGACAATAAATAGTTTGTTATACAGGGTTGTTCGGAAAGTTTTTTCAAAGTTCTTATAGTGCTATTTTTTAGAAGATTAGTATATAGCAATCAATTTTAAAATAATCTATTGATTCGTTAGACATTACTAACCATAGATCGGCAAGGTGGGGGGAGGGGACCCCCGATGAGGTGGTCCCCCACCACCTCCACCAAAAAAATGACCTTTTTTTAGCTTGAGGTAGTACCATAGTATAGTATATAGTATACTACAATACACTTTATGGGCACTGGTTGCAATCGGGAATGATTGCAATCGATTCCCCGCATAAAATTACTCCAATATGGGTCATTTTTAGGATTTTTGAAAAAAATTTTCGGGTCGAAAAATCATGAAAAAATTACCCAAGTTCCTCTTTTTTGAATACACTCTGTAATTAAGCTTTAAATAAAATCTCATCATTTTCACTCTATATTATAAATTATAATTTAGGCAGCCTCTTTTGTGATAACCACAAGACAAAACCTATCGCAATCCGATGACTGATTAAAGCTCCTTGGACTACTTGGACATCTCGTCCGAATTTTTTTTAGTATTATAAGCATAAACGGATTTTACGACATTGCTATGATGCACAATCAGCTTCCATAAATTTCCCAAACTCATAGCTTTGTTGCATTTAACGAAAAATTGTTGGCTTTTAAATCGACGAAATTATGCCTCATTTATGATATGCCAAGGGAATTCTCAAACTTGCGATCATTCTTCTTCATTTGCTTCTGATACTTTTAACAAATCGGAATTTTTAGTCTCAAAAAATGGTGGTCTAAAACATAGTTTTTTTAAAATTTTTTGATGGTGTCAATATTAAATAACCTCAATAGTACGAATGAAGAAAATATTTTTGCTTCTTATTTAAATATGGATGATGAGTTTATTTTTATTTTGATTATAATGTCGATAAATTTGGTGGTTTTTGGAGGTATGGCTCATAGGTCGGCAAGGGAAGGAAGGAGCCCCAAATAAGATGGTCCCCCTCAATTTTGGGTCCATGATTGAGTAGGTCAGGAGGGAGACTCCCTCCCCTTGCCGACCTATGGTATGGCTCACGAGCATCATAAAGAAAAATTACAAAAATTTTCAGTAAAACGTGGCAAAAATTAAAGCGCTAGTACATTTTGCCAAAAGTCGCTGGTTCGAGTCTCCATCGTGTCCATTTGTTTTTACCTTTTTTGCCATTTTAAATTTTTTCTGCATTTTTTATAACTTGCCAAGACGAATAAAATGCCATCAAAATTATCCACTTTGAATATTTTTTGGGTTATTGAAATGAAAACCCTGATTCATGTTTTCAGAGTTTTCGTTTCAATAACTAAAAACAATGTTCAAATTGAATAATTTTGGAGTTATTCGTCTTGGCGAATTATAACAAATGCGGCTTTTAAAAATTAAAAGAGTTAAAAACAAATTAACACAAGCGGAACTCGAACCAGCGACTTTTCGCATTTCGATATAAAATTTCCTAGAGCCTTACAGTGGTTTCAATTTTTGCCACGTTTTACTGAAAATTTTTCAATTTTTTCCCTCTGTGGAACAGGGGTGTCAGGGTCTAGCTAGAGATGTGCAGGGCCGAGACACACCTCAAGGCGTAGCCAAGGAGGGATTCAGCCTCCTATTGCGCTGAAGATTGAAATTTTTTACATAATTATGTAGTTGTTTACATAATTGTCCCTTATGATTTTTGGGATTTTTTCGATTTTTGGAGTTATCTCCCCTCCCCTGTCGCCAAATCCTGCTTACGCCCCTGCTCGAGAATATGGGGGGGGGGGGGGCAGCAGATAGTCTATATTGTCATCTTCCCTCCCACTCCTCTCACTAATGGAGGGTGGGTGCGTATCCGTTATGGGCCCCTCCATCCATAAAAGGTGGCGCTAGGACCTTCTTTGAAGGGGGACCACATGTGAAAATTTTGGTAAAAATTTTTTGAGTGAAATTTTGACGATTTTGAAGAAAAATGGCATTTTTAGTGAAAAATTGTGAACATTTTTATGGAAAAATACGAAGTTTTAGTTAAAAATTAAATTTTGGGCAAAAATATAAGAGGGCCATTAGTTAAAGGACCAGTCTAATAAGGTACAACCATATGAAAAAAAGGTATATTCGTAAAGATCATGAAAAATGGAGCATTTTTTGTTTTTACAGCATTATCTGAATCGTTGTAGTTTTCGAGATAATTGCGTTTGGAATTTTGAATTTATGTACAAGCTCTTCGTTGTAATTTATAAACTTTTTTGAATTTTTTGCGGAAAAATCGATTTTTGCATCGATTGTTTTAATTTTCATAAAGTGAACATTGTAGCAATTTTTATAGCTAAATGAGGCGAACAAAATGACACCAAAATTATCCAATTTGAACATTGTTTT
>JAQGBS010001733.1:0-14834 GCA_034698545.1 Acrobeloides obliquus
ATTTGTAATTTTGATATGGGTCCTGAATATAATTGCTATGGTTAGTCATGACGCCAATTTGGGAGCTAGTTCGCTTTGTTGGATTCACTTTCATGGTCCAAGTCGAACTTTTTTTAAATCAACCGAAAAACATGGTTTTTTAGCCGAGAAACACATTGGTGATGTTATCTTTGCGTGAAAATCTTTAAAAAACTTCATTTTTTCGGTTAAAACTTCGGTTTTGATATCAAAAAAAAGTTTTTCAATATTTTTTTAATAGATTTTCACGCAAAATTAATATCACCAATGTATTTCTCGACTAAAAAACCCCAGGATGTTTTTTCGGCTGATTGTAAAAGAAAACAAAATTCGACTTTGGACGATGATGGTAAGTGAATCCAACAAAGTGAACTATCTCCCAAATTTGTATATTCACATTTTCAGCTTCCGATGTAACATGTGCATTCCCGAGCAATGGAAAATTCACTGAGAAACAAAAAATCATTTACAATGCTGTTTATAAAGCCAATCAGGCTGTTTTCAAAGCTGCCAAACCAGGTTTTTCGTTCATTTGATATACTTGTAAAAATTTGCATAATTAAGGAGTCCGTTGGACGGATATGCATCTTTTAGCCGAACGAGTTATTCTTACTGATTTGAAAGCTGCGGGCATTCTCAAAGGTGATGTGGAAGAGATGCTAGAAAAACGAGTTGGTGCTGTTTTCATGCCACATGGATTGGGCCATTTCCTTGGATTGGATATGCACGATGTTGGTGGATATTTGGGCGATGCACTTCCGAGATCGAACCTGCCTGGATTAAAATCACTACGCACAACAAGGACTTTAAAAGAAAGAATGGTTATTACAATAGAGCCTGGTTGCTATTTTATGGATACGGTAGATAAGAGTTACCAATATGTCATGCCTAATTTTTCAGCTCTTGGATAAGGCTCTAGCTGATCCAGAACTAGCCGGTTTCTTCAATAATGATGTTTTGAAAGGGTATCGTGGACTTGGAGGGGTAGCTTTTCACATTTACAATCATATATTTTCAATGTCATAGGTCCGTATCGAAGACGATGTAATTATTTGGGAGAAAGGAAACGAGAACATGAGCGCAGACGTGCCTAGAACCGTTGAACAAATAGAAGCTTTTATGGCAAAAAGAGAAGATGATGACTAGATTTTATATTATTCTATTGTTTGTTAAAATGTTATATATTAAAGCCTTTATACCGTTGAAACAGTACCTGAGGAAAGAAAAAAAATCCCTGGGGTAATTTTTGACGAAGAATTAGGGCTGTTAGTTGCCAGACAATTGCCATTATTTGCCGGCAATTGCCAGCATAAAAGGTCTATGAGGAATCGGATGCACCCACTTGTATCGGTTATTCTCACATCCTGTAGTACACTTGCAGTGAAAAAGCTTTGGCCGTCAGAATTTGAAGATATACAGTTGAGCGTACATACATTTGACGCTATAACATTTGAGCGTACATTCGTAGTAAATGGTAATTTTTAACAACAGATTTGTATAATAATACATTGTAAAAAGATCTGCCTAGGCACATTTGACTGAGTTAAATATGTCTGTAACACATAAACAACAATGAGGAACTGAAGAATTTGCAAGAATGATCAGCTTTTCCTGAAAAGAACTTGTAGTCGACTCATATATTTTGAACTCACCGGAAAATATTTTTTATTTTACAAATAAATCGATAATGTTTAGAACAAAAAGATTATCTTTTTTCAATAAATTAATTTGTGATTCCGCACCAAAACATGAAATGATCAGTATCGAAGTCAAAAACTTGTGGAAAACTTGTCAAGAGAATTTTTATAACAAATTGTGAACTTTGTTTCTATGTATATAAGCTATGAATTTTTAGTTTCAAATTGAATCAATATTTGATTATCTTATTTGAAACAAAATATTTGACCTTGGATTGAACTTCATTCGTATGTTTTATAAATAATTATAAATAAACATACGGATTAATACTTAAATGAGACGACACAGCTAGTGTCATTTATTATTTGTGCATTTACTAATAAATTGATAATGCTCGACAAAAATAATAAAAAAACTGTACTTTCTATTGTTCTGTGCATAATAATTGCGGTTATTACTTCTGCGATATGGATCGTGGTAAAATTTTTTTCTAAACAATTTTTTCAAAAAGAATGTACGCTTATGCTTATATCGTATATGTTACCGTTTTATCTGAAAATCAGTTTTATCCGAAAGAATCAGATAGCCAAAATCATAAGGCCCCCTTGTTTTTTAAAATTTTTTGTCCAAAAGTTGATGAGAATTATAAGAGTCTCTACTTATGTGAGACAAGGGGGAGTTATAGTTATATCATCACTTGTTTACTCCGCAAATTTGTCAAAGTTGGGGATGGGGGGGGGGGGAAGGAGGAGATAATACTATTAGCTAGCCTATTTGAGACCTCTGCTCGAATTTAGATCTACTATACTGCTATCAAATCCAAACAAAGTCCAACAAATATTCCGGTTTATACAAAGCCATCGCCACTTTGTGCTAATGTACCAAAATGCGAGTAATTATTCTTGACCCAAAAATTCATTTTGAATCATCTCTTTTCAAGAATTCAAATCGTCGAAACCTTACCGCCTGGTATGTATCCACCCCATGGTAAACTTTCAAGCCCTACCACGTCTACATGGCTAAACATGATTGGTCAGGCTAAGCACACCATTCAAATAGCGGCAAAAGATTTTTCGCTGCTTTGGAATAATAAAACTGAAAGGGATCGAATTTTGGGTGATGACAATTCGGACTTGGATGTAAGCTTGATTTATACTCGCACCATGGGCCTGTTGCACAAAATGAAAAGTGCAAAGTTGAACCAAAAAATGCACTAAAAAAATGTAAAGTGCACACTTTACACATCACTTTTGACTTTGCACTTCACTTTTTTGGCATAAGTTCTAATGGAACGAAGAGGATGGAATGATACGAATAAAACGACACGAATGAAACGACATAATGTAATGAAACCAAATTCAGGGTTTTCGTGTCAATATTCAAGCAAATTCAAACCCGTTACTACAATTTCCAGACACCGTCTGGAAATGACATCGTTTCATTCGTATCTTTACACTTTTCATTTTGTGTAATAGCTCCCCATCTCCAGAACCATATCCAGGCTCCCAAGAACATCGCCTCCCTCAATATGGCAATTTAAACATGTTTTTTCATGTTCTTAAAATTTTTAGGGAGCCCTTGTTTTTGATGCATTAATAAATGCCAGCAAAAAAGGAGTAGAAGTTAATATAGCAGTAAGATCTGATCCATCAGGATGGGTTGATTCGGCTTTTCTTGAAGAACATGGCTATGCTCATACTAGGTCCTTAAATTTTACGAAATTGTTTGGAACTGGGATTTTGCACACGAAAGCTATAGTTGTCGACAGAAAGCATTTCTATGTTGGTTCGGCGAATATGGTTTTATGGTCACTAACTCAGGTAGTATACAAGAATATTGAAGAGTTTGATTCTTCTCAGAAATAGGCCGAAAATCAAAAAATATATCAGGAACTCTAATTTTTGTCCAGTTGAATGCCAAGAGTCATGTATGTATTAATAAAAGACTTTTAAAAAGTGCTCCCTCTATAAATTTGCATCTAACTATGCTTATGTGTCTTAGCATCGTCATGCAGCGGCCGTATGACACTTCATCGACTTAGGATCGTATACTCCTAGTCGATGAACTATCCATGGTCAATGAACTGTCCTCATTTGATGAACTGTCTTTGATCGATGAAGTGTCATACGGCCCATGCAGCTTGTCCCTAGCACCGCGCAAGTTTTCAGCTCTAAATTTTAGAGAAGAGAACTAGGAATCGCAGTGTTTGATTGCCCTTGCTTGGGAGAAGACATCGCCAAAATTTTGGATATATACTGGCAAATCGGTGCCCCAGAAGCCATCATCCCAGAAAATTTTCCAGATCCTGTCAAAAGCCCATATAATGAAAATAATTCAATGACTGTTTTGTTAAATGATGAAGAGAATTTAGTATATTTTGCTGTAAGGCACCAATATACACCATAAATTGTAACCCAAAAACCATAGGTTGATCCAAGTCAGCTAATCGCGGGACAGCGTCAAACCGATATTAATGCCATTTTACATACTATAAACACCGCCAAAGAATTTGTCCATATTGAAGTCATGGATTATCTACCAACAACATATTATATGACCGAGAACTAGTAGGAAATTGTTCTTATACATATACAATTTTTGTTAGCTTTTGGCCTATAATAGATGATGCGTTGAAGAGTGCCGCTTATAATAATCATGTTAGTGTAAAACTTATAATAGCAAAATATGTTGATACTCTTAAAGAAAGTTATCCATATTTTCATTCACTCATGGCATTAAATGGGAGTTTTCCTTGCTCAAGTAAGCTTTATGAGGCACTAGGGACGAACTTCACTTCACTTTTTTTCGTAATCTACCTTCCGTATCTAAATTCACGAATCTAACTTCCGCAAATCTAACTTTACTTTTCAATTTTGGGTCAGCCTTTAATAATTTTATGTAAAACAACCCATTCTAGGGTAATTTTGTTTGAGAAATCGATTGCGCGCACTCCCGAAGCGCGAAAATGCTTCTCTGACCCGCATACGTGTTTCAATATCAGCCAAACTTTTAGGCTCGTCTACGCCCAAAGCCTTTTCCACATTTGATTTTCCGAATAGCTCGGTAAATGTGCTCCTTGTCTGTCGCAGCGCATAGAGCGAAGCATTGCGAAAACATGTTTCCACGATCTTTCTTGGACCAACCGTTCGAAGCTCAGATGCCATTTCATAAATGCGCCTCTAAGAAAACAAACCTCTTATTTAAAACGATAATCTTTAAAAAAACATACCATTAACATATGAACTTCCATCAAAATTGGTTCGGGATCATCGTTATGGGTTCCTGACACTTCAAACGTACTCAATTCTCTATAATATCTAACGGATACCATGCATTTTTTCGTTTCGTGACGCTGGCAGTAGTAAGTATCCCAAAGTTTACAAGCGCGACGAAAAGTATATTCGAAACCCGCATCCCAATATTTATCATGCACACTTTGTGTTCATTTTTTCTTACTAAAATACAAAAATCACAATATTGACGTTTTCAATACACAAGAGCTTTCGTATATGGGGAACTAAAAATTTTTTTAATTCGCCTTGAATTGAAGCGAATGATATATGAAAATTGAAAATCGAAAAGTGAAGTTAGATTCTCGGAAATTAGATTCGTGAAGTTAGATTCGCGAGTCTAACTTCCGTGAAGTGAAGTTCGTTCCTAGTGTCCTTTATGAGCAAAAAGTCTACAGAGAGACTGATTTCGAACTTTCGGTTCGGCTATGCCAGTGCTATACAAATGGTATACATTGTTTAGACAACAAAACAAAATGTGGCACCATTGAAATTAGATTCATAACAGTACCCCCATATAACATTACTATACCCGATACTCGTTATAACCATGCCAAATTTATGGTTACTGATAATACTGCTTATATAGGTATGCAAACTTTCTTATGCACAAGGCAACATTTTAATCTAGGAACATCAAACTGGGTCGGCGACTATTTTATTGCTACTGCGGGTATAGGGATGGTGATAAAATCCGCAGAATCGAATCAGAATTCAAAAATAGCTCAAGATTTGAACGAAATTTTTTTACGCGATTGGAATTCGAATTATACAACTTCTGTGAATGATTATGATAATTCTGGAAATTTGATAAAATGATTGTTTCGAACAATTTTAATAAATTTCAACTAATAGAATAATTTTTTCTGATAATCTCATACTAAAGCCAGCAATAAGGGATCATCCAGATATTACGTAATCAAGTAGGGGGGGGGAGGGGTAGCCAAATGATTACGATTGATTATGGGGGAGGGAGGGGGTGAGGTCAATGATTACGTAATCATAATGTATAAAAAATTTTTTCAATTTTTTTCGAAAAAGACACTTGCATTGGTTATTCTCACATCCTTGTAAGTTATGAATTTTTAGTTTCAAATTGAATAAATATTTGGTTATCCTATTTGAAACAAAATATTTGAACTAGGATTGAACTTCATTCGTATGTTTTATGAATAAACATATGGATTAATACAAAATGAGACGACACAGATAGTGTCATTTATTTTTTATGCATTTAGAAATAAAATTTTGTTTGATTTACGAATAATTCGATAATGCTCGAAAAAAATAATAAAATAACTATACTTTCTATTGTTCTGTGTATAATAATAGCGGTTATTACTTCTGCGATATGGATCGTGGTAAAATTTTTATCTAAACTATTTTTTCAAAAAGAATTTACGCGTATGCTTATATCGTATATGTTACCGTTTTATCTGAAAGAATCAGATAGCCAAAATCATAAGATTCCCCTTGTTTTTTTAAAAATTTTTTCCAAAAGTTGATGAAAATCACATAAGGGTTCCTCTTTATGTCAGACATGGGAAGTTATATCATCGTTTGTTGACTCTGCAAATTTTTCAAAGTTGGGGATGGGGGGATAATACTATTAGCTAACCTATTTGAGATCTCTGCTCGAATTTAGATCTACTATACTGCTATCAAATCCAAACAAAGTCTAACAAATATTCCGGTTTATACAAAGCCATCGCCACTCTGTGCTAATGTACCAAAATGCAAGTAATTATTTATTGACTCAAAAATTTATTTTAAATCATTTCTTTTCAAGAATTCAAATCGCCGAAACCTTACCGCCTGGCATGTATCCACCCGACGGAAAACTTTCGAGCCCTACCACGTCTACATGGCTAAACATGATTAGTCAGGCTAAGCACACCATTCAAATATCAGCAAAAGATTTTTCGCTGCTTTGGAATAATAAAACTGAAAGGGATCGAATTTTGGGTAATGACAATTCGGATTTGGATGTAAGCTTGATTTATACCCGCACCATGGGCCTATTGCACGAAATGAAAAGTGCAAAATTGAAACAAAAAATGCACTAAGAAACTGTAAAGTGCACACTTTACACTGATCATTTTTGACTTTGCACTTCACTTTTTTGGCTAGGCTCTAATGGAACGAAGAGGATGGAATGATACGAATAAAACGACACGAATGAAACGACATAATGGAATAAAACCAAATTCAGGGTTTTCGTGTCAATATTCAGACAAATTCAAACCCGATACTATAATTTTCGGACGCCGTCTGGAAATGACATTATTTCATTCGTATCTTTACACTTTTCACTTTGTGCAATAGCCCCCCCCCCCCCCATCTCCAGATCTATATTCAGGCTCGCAAGAACATCGCCTCTCTCAATATGGCAATTTAAACATGTTTTTTCATGTTCTTAAAATTTTTTAGGGAGCCCTTGTTTTTGAGGCATTAATAAATGCCAGCAAAAAAGGAGTAAAGGTTAATATAGCACAAAGATCTGTACCAGAAGGATGGGTTGATTCGGCTTTTCTTGAAGAACATGGCTATGCTCATACTAGGTCCTTAAATTTTACGAAATTTTTTGGAACTGGGATTTTGCACACAAAAGCTATAGTTGTCGACAGAAAGCATTTCTATATTGGTTCGGCGAACATGGTTTTATGGTCATTAACTCAGGTAGTATACAAGGGTATTGAAGAGTTTGACACTTCTCAGAAATAGGCCAAAGATCAATAAATATATCAGGGACCCCAATTTTTGCCCAATTGAATGCTAAGGGTCATGTATGTATTAATAAAACGCTTTTAAAAAGTGCTCCCCCTAGAAATTTGCATCTAACTATATCATATGTCTTAGTACCGCCATGCAGCGGCCGTATGACACTTCATCGACCAAGAACAGTTCATCGACCAAGGGCAATTCATCTACCATGAACACTTCATCGACCATGGGCACTTCATCGGCATTTCGTTGACCACTTTTTAAGTGATTTATTCACTTAGGATAGTATACCCCTAGTCGATGAACTGTCCTCGGTCGATGAAGTATCATATGGCCCATGTAGCTTGTCCCTAGCACCGCGCAAGTTTTCAGCTCTACATTTTAGAGAAGAGAACTAGGAATAGCAGTGTTTGATTGCCCTTGCTTGGGAGAAGACATCGCCAAAATTTTGGATATATACTGGCAAATCGGTGCTCCAGAAGCCGTCATCCCAGAAAATTTTCCGGATCCTGTCAAAAGCCCATATAATGAAAATAGTTCAATGACTGTTTTGTTAAATGATGAAGAGAATTTAGTATATTTTTCTGTAAGGCACCAATCTACACCATAAATTATAACCCAAAAAATAGGTTGCTCCACGTCAGCTAGTCGCGGGACAGCGTCAAACCGATATTAATGCTATTTTACATATTATAAACACCGCCAAAGAATTTGTCCATATTGAAGTCATGTACTATCTGCCAACAACATATTATATGACCGAGAACTAGTAGGAAATTGTTCTTATACATATACAATTTTTGTTAGCTTTTGGCCTATAATAGATGATGCGTTGAAGAGTGCCGCTTATAATAATCATGTTAGTATAAAACTTATGATATCAAAATATTTTGGTACTCCTAAAGAAAGTTATGCATATTTTCATTCACTCGTGGCATTAAATGGGAGTTTGCCTTGCTCAAGTGAGCTTTATGAGGCACTAGGAACGAATTTCACTTCACTTTTTTCGGAATCTAACTTCCGTATCTAACTTCACTTTGAATTGAAGCGAATGATGTATGAAATTTGACTCAAAATCGAAAAGTGAAGCTAGATTCGCGGGTCTTCCATGAAGTGAAGCTCGTTCCTAGTGCCCTTTATGAGCAAAAAGTCTACAGAAACTGATTTCGATAAAAAAAATTGTTTAGACAACAAAACAAAATGTGGCAGCATTGAAGTTAGATTCATAACAATACCCCCATATAACATTACTATACCCGCTACTCGTTATAACCATGCCAAATTTATGGTTACTGATAATACTGCTTATATAGGTATGTAGACTTCCTTATGCACAAGGCAATATTTTAATCTAGGAACATCAAACTGGGTCGGTGACTATTTTATTGCTACTGCGGGTATAGGGATGGTGATAAAATCCGCAGAATCGAATCAGAATTCAAAAATAGCTCAAGATTTGAACAAAATTTTTTTACGCGATTGGAATTCGAATTATACAACTTCCGTGAATGATTATGATAATTTTGGAAATTTTATAAAATGATTTTTTCGAACAATTTTAATAAATTTCAACTAATAGAATAATTTTTTGTGATAATCTCAGACCAATCAAACCAGCAATAAGAGCGTACATATCGAGTAGGAGGAGTACACGAGAGGGCGGGTGGGTGGATGATTTTGTAATATTTTTCGTCTACTTAGGTGGATGGATGAAATTTTTTCAAGTTTTTGTCAAAATTACCTTGGTCCCCCCTTATGCAGATCACCAGCTTTCATTTGTGTGGTCAACGAATTCTCAATTCAACTCTTATGAGAAGTAATGGCCAATTTACTAAACGCAAACAATTTGAGTGTACCCCTACAAAGATAATCTTCATGCGACACTGGCACAATTTTTTTCAAAAAATTTTCTTGCGATTGTATTCAGCATAAAAGTTGTGCTAAAAGTTACCAATCACGGGGCAGCCGTGCTATTGTTAAAAAACTGCTGACGTCGAAGACATAATAGGAAAGGAGTTGAATTGATGAAAGGTTATGTAAGAATATTCATGATACAAATTACAACAAAACAATCCTAGAAGCTATGGATGAAAAATTAGTAGGAGGGCTTTCATCATAATCCATACAATTTTTCTAAACGAGTCTGAATGATAAGAAAGGAAAAGGGATTTTGACAAAACAATATAGCTTATAGCTTGTCAAAAGTTGTGTCAAATAAGCTCTCTGGATTAATTTTTTTATTGTTGCAGAGTTATATTTTTGCCGCACTAAAATTTGCTGAAACCAATAACTTTTATAAATAATTTTATATAATTTTAGTTATTTTCGACCAAAAAGTTACAAAAAATGATTTTTTTTAGATATTGAGAAAACATGTGATGTCACTCCTTATGTATAAAGCACTTGTGTTCATTTGTGTGTACATTTTTTATGGCGATTTTTTATGGTGAACTCCATCGTTACCAACCTATACCACGATGTAGAGGGTGGTGAGAGGAGCAAAATGAGGGGTCGATCATGGGTCCACCCCTTAAGGTTTTTACAGGAGGTACCCCCTTTTCCTTAAGAATTGAGGGAAGGATTATGAGGGAAAAAACAAAGTACTGTTTTTTGGCCTTTTCAATGGAAAAAATATTTTTGAGTACATAAAGTTTAATTGGATACATAAAAATTTTATTGGATACATAAAGTTTCATTGGATACCTATTCTCGACTAGCACCAAAAGTTCATAACAAATCGGGTTTAAGTTTTTGAAAAGTTTCGTATAGTGGTCTGTTTTCGGGTATGGAGAATCTTTTCTACGCATCCGTTTTTTGATCCTAGCCTTCTCTGAAGTTTTTAAGCCAAATGTTGATCAAAGACCATAACCACTTTTGATGACCAAAAAAACAATTTCGGGTCGAAAAAACATGAAAAATTCCAGTTTTTTTATACACCCTGTACATGTTTACAATATTTTAAGACTCCTTTAAAGCATGAACCCGGCAAATGTAACCGATGGAATCGAACTAAACATTCCACCCACATGCGAAAATGCTCAATACTATGCAAATTTATTTCCTTTGAGACTCGTCCACTATATTCAAATTTGCCTATCTGCCTTTGCATTGGGCCTAATTGGAATAGAAATATGGTCGGACAAGAGAAAAGCACAAAACAAGCAGTTACCATTGCATGGAAATTTGAAAGTAGGTTAATTTAAGAGATTATGATAGCTCGGAGCTAGTTCACTATTTGTGCGGCACTTATCATGGCCCAAAAGTCAAAAAAATTTTTCTTTAAACTCTACTGAAAAACTTCTATTTAGGGGTTTTTTAGTCGAGGAACACATTGATGATGTTATTTTTATCAGTGTAATAAAGGATTCAAGTTTGGGTTCCAATAGGGAATCTTTTGAAGTCGTCCAGTTTTGTTCGTAATCCATGTGCCTTTGTGCACCAGCGGTTCACCATCACGTGTGGTGTCCACGTTCGCGATTGTTAATTGGAACATCGTACTCGTGTAACATGATCAGTCAAAATCTAGGTATTGCACTTTCTACATCTGTGCC
Organism: Acrobeloides obliquus; assembly: GCA_034698545.1. Taxonomy (NCBI): domain Eukaryota; kingdom Metazoa; phylum Nematoda; class Chromadorea; order Rhabditida; family Cephalobidae; genus Acrobeloides; species Acrobeloides obliquus. Next base: position 11,222 of record JAQGBS010001733.1, read on the forward strand.
TTCATCATCAGGTTGGCATCTAGCTAACTCCTTTGCTCTCTCGCATTGGCGCTTGCATTCATGAATGCTTCGGCATATGGATGGAAATTACGAATTGTGCCTTCGAGCTTATGAACAACATCCTCCTGAAAACCTAGAAAAAATGGTGTAAAGCTTCAAAAAACTTGATAGACCATCATTTCGCGTTACCTAAGGTCTAGGAAGGCGACGCTCCGAGGGACATTTTAGATATTTTTTCTAGGTTTTCACGCAAAAATAACATCATCAACGTGTTACTCGACTAAAAACCCCCTAAATAGAAGTTTTTCAGTTGATTTTGGAGAAAAAATTTTGACTTTTGGACCATGGTAAATGCCACATAAATAGTGAACTATCTCCGATAGCTCTATTATTATTAGCTACTCAGTTCTTTTTAGATTTTGCGAACAAACGTTTTTATAATATACTGTTTATATTCGATTTCTATACTAGTAGTTCAACTTAATCATGAGGTATCAATGTAAAGAGCCGTAGGGGGTTCCATGGTTCGGTACTACTGGGATTGTCCCAGGTGCCCCTCAAGGCTGGTTCAAACCCCACTTTAGGCCAAAAGATTTTGCCTAGTAGTAACTTCTCTTAGGATGGCATTCTCTAGAATGCTCGGCATTATATCCAGAATTGCCCCCCCCCCTTTCATGTGCGCTGCCAATGTACAAACCCCAAGAAAATAATCCAACATTTTTTGCAGCTGCATAACTTCTTTTCCTCAAATTCATGCGATCTTTTAATTTCAACTTTGGCCTGTCATATTATTAGGATGCCTGTCAATATTTCTATCCTCGGATTTTCTATGTTTCATCTCGCCCTTTTTCTCGAGAGAGCTAGAGCAACATTTTCTCTCGCAAAATATGAGGCGAGTGGTAAGATACTCGGTATTTTAACGACTTTGATCCTAGTAAGTTAAGCGGTCGTTTGATATTTCGAAACTTGTTTATGTTTTTGAGGATTTCTCCGGGAATACAAAGCAATCCTAATAGTTTTGATGTGATTAGAAAGCGGGATTTCATAGCAATCGAATAACACCAAAATCATGCCATCACTCTGTCTGGTTGAGGAGTTATTGCATAATTAGTAAAAAAAATATCAATTTTTTCGACATTTTTTTTACTAATTATGCAATATCTCCGCAACCAGAAAGAGTTATGGCATGATTTTGGTGTCATTCGATTGCTATGAAATCCCGCTTTCTAATCACATCAAAAACATAAAAAAGTTACGAAATGTCTCCGGAAATACAAGGCCAGGATTGGTTTTGTATTTCCGGAGAAACTCGCAAAAACATTTTAAAAAGTTTCGAAATGTTAAGTTTCGAAACATCAAACAACCAATTAAGCTTAAAAACTGCGAAACTATCTTTTAGTGGATCATAATCCTGGGTTGGAATTTTGGAATTTTTTATCTCGAAGATTGGCATTCAGTTCAAGCTTATTGTATTCTTACAAATTCAAATACATGGTATAAATTAAAAACAGAATATTTCATTCTTATGGGTGTCGATATGGTTGTTGGTGGGCTAGATTTTATGCTTATGAAAATTAATAGGCATCAAATTCTTAGGTAACTAGCTTGAAACTAAGGATGTTACACTCATTTTTTAGAAAAGGAGGCAACAAGTTCGGAACAGAAGACCCACTTTTCAAAAAAAATTGTTCGAAAAGTGGGTCCTCTGTTCCGAACTAGTACCAAAAGTTCATTTCAAAGCATGTTTTACGTTGAGTTCTATTTTAGGAGATTCACAAACAACAAAATAACACCGGCGAATCATCTTAGTCGTTCATATCAGCTCGCCGAAAACAATAGGACGATACGGATTATATTCCCAATTTCGCTTGCACATTCACTCGTTTTCATTTGTTTCCTTTCGTCGAAAATTTTATTACAAGCTCTCGAGGATGATCGTGGAGACAAAAATTATATAATATGGGATGAACTCTGTGACACTGTAAGTTTAATCAATTTTAAAATGGGATTTTCAATGGGAGGGTTCCCAAAGACTTTTGTATAAATATTAGGTTGTAGCCTAAGTATTGTCGGCCCCAAAAAATACATCCAATTTCAGCATTTTTCGCTCGTTTTCGATGAAATTTTTTTCAGTATTGGGTAAGAGTGTATGCTGAATACGATCCAATCGGTCTTTTTGAGTTCAAAAGTAAGGAAATTCCTTACAAATAAGGCAAAATGGGAGCCCTATTCTTACCTAATACTGAAAAAAATTCATCGAAAAATGCTGAAATTAGATGTATTTTTTGGGGCCGACAATACTTATGTTACAACCTAATATAACTGAATCTCCAACACTTTAGATAATCAACATCTATATACTTATTATCGCATTGATCTACAATAGACTCCGAAAATTATTGCTAAAGCCAACTGTGACTAATGTGATTGTCAAACAAGCAGATGCAACTGAAGAGTACTTTAAAAATCTCAAAACTATGTTTGATGAAAATTATGATAGAAAATATAGCCAAAGAAAATAAATTGTAACTCTACCATAATTCGAGAGTGCTTAATTTAAGCAATTACGAGGTATGATAAACCATAACTGGAAAATGCTTGATTAAAGCGATAGCGAGTTGTGATGGCTCTAACATACAGTCAATTCTCGATTTAGCGACTCCTAATTCGATTTAGTGACCCTTCCCGAGAAATTTCCTGCTAACACGATCACGCAGAAATGCATTGCAAAAGTATAAATTAAGTCAACTCTCGAGTTAGTGGTTAGCAGTGACCCCAGGAAGGGGTCACTAAAAAAATTGAATTTCTCGAAATTTTTATCAATTTCGCGACTTTTTCAACAAAAAAAAACACCATTTTTTCACCAAATTTCGCGAACCATACAAAACTACATTTGTTAGGGCCTATCTCGTAGGGTTAATTGTTTCCGAAATTTGCATATTTTGAAATTCGGTCGGGGGATCGGATAATCAAGGTTTAACTGTACAATATTTTATTACAATCATCTTAAAATTACAACAATAACAAAAAAATATCAAGCTAATTTTTTTCCTAGCTTATTTTCCACATAAGCCTTTTTGGTTCTCATACTAGCTTTCTTCTTGTTCTCTTCATATTCAGCCATATCAACCGTGAGTCCATATTCTTCCGCCACGAGTTGGGTCAGATCCACCGGAAAACCAAACGTGTCGTGTAAACGCCAAGCCACTAAGCCGGGAAAGAGTTTTTGATCCGATGAAAGGGTTCTGACAGCCTCTTGGACCAATTGACGTCCACGATTGAGTGTTTTTAAGAATTGGCTTTCTTCATTATTGATAATTTTTTGGACGGTTTCAGGATCTTTTTCGAGCTCCGGAAAAGTGTCGCCCTAAAAAATTTTAAAATGAAAAAAATAGTCAATAATTACCAAAATTTCAACCACATTCGGTACTAGCGATGCGAAAAATCCCGGTTTAGCATTCAACTTTGTGGCATATATCACACCTCGTCGAAGAATTCGTCTAAGCACATAGCCTCTATCTATGTTCGCAGGTTTCCCACCATCACTGAGTGCAATCGTCAAAGTTCGAATATGGTCGGCTACAACTCGATAGGCCATATCAATTCCGTCCGC
>JAQGBS010001734.1:0-14831 GCA_034698545.1 Acrobeloides obliquus
TGGGACAAGTTTAAGTTTTCATTGAAGCCAAAAAGAACCTATTCCGAATCAACAACTTCATCCATGGAAGAAAAGCCGAAGAAAAATATTTTTTCTTGTTGGGATATAAAATCTATTAAACTCTAAATTTCTTGAAAGTGCGTTTCAAAGGCGAGTCCACAACTTTTTTAAATATTAAGTAACTTTTTGATTAGCATCTGAATAGCATTTTCTACAAGGTGCCAAAAGATAGCACTTTTGAGATTTTTGTTCGATTTTTTCACATTTTTCAAATTTCACCAAAACACCCCTATAGAGGGAATGTTTTATATGCAATAAATCGATTGCGCAAATTGTCGAGCCTTGAAAACACTTCTCTGACCCTGATTCAGGGAGGAGATATGTATATATATTGAAGCGAATATAGGCTAATACAGGATCGGGTAAACGTTATCAATGTTCAACAATGCGTGCAATCGATTCCTTGAATAGAACAACACCCTATAGGGTTATTTTAGTGAAAATTAAAAACTTGAAAAAATCGAAAAAATACTAAAAGTCCCATTTTTTGGGCATCCTGTAATTTTTGAGGTATCCCAATAAATTAGAACTATGCTTTTTATATGTTTATATTCTTTTCCTTCTTTCCTTAGGATAACAACTTATAGAGTTTAATTTATGGTAATATGATTTCATTTCTTGTTTTGTGACGTTATATAAAGATGTTATGTATGGAACATGGTTTCTATCACATAAGACATGTAGTCTTATCTAAAATTTGTCATTTAAAAGATTGGTTTAAAAAGGCAATTTCAAGCTCACTTCTTTTCTTAAGCCAAAATGCTGTTGTGTATCAATATGGTATACGTTTGCTTTTTTGGCCAAAATTCCTATAAAAAATCATAAATATTAAAGTCTATTCCTGTGTCTGTCAAGACTTTGGAAGTAATTTGACATGAGGGCTGAAAAATTTAAAGTCTATTAGCAAATACCTGTAAAAAGAATATCTTCAACGGTCATAAATCTAACATTAGCTGCCGCACTGAGAAGCGCTCTAACAGTAGATTTACTAAGTATATAAGTGGGACCATTACAATAAGCTGGGAATCTTCTTTTGTTATAAACAACTGGGTCTACATACCTAAATTTTTTTTTCACTGTCAAGGAGAGGTGTAGCTGATGGGTTAACCAAACGATCGTTTGAGGGAGGCAGTCAAAACATCCTTGCCTGCCTCCCCTCCCTCCTCGTGTTTTTTAGACATTCGGACAGTTAGGGTTGGGGGGGGGGGATGCGTATCCGGGTTCCCCTCTCTTCCCTGACCACTGACTATTGTGGAGGTTAGGGAGATTAACTGTTAAGAATACATAATTCCTAGCTTACCAAGGCTTCATAGGATCTCTGTTAACTTTTGTCCCGGCAAAAACCCGCCCAAAAATTGTTTTAGGCTTTTTTGACACAATTCGATTAAATTTCTTTCTTATCCAATATAATAATCGTTGCACATGCACAATGGTATCGTCATCAGTTTTTAACGTATATAAAGTTTTTGCGCAATAAGCTTGTTTCCATTGTAGCATAGAATAGATCTAAATTCAAACATTTTGAAAGAAAAGACATCTGTCCACATATGCATTTTAGTATCCCTTTTCAGGATAAAAAAATATTCATTAATAATTCGAGGCTCTCCTCCGCAAGAAAATTTAAGCTAGGACTAGAATATCTGGCAAAAATTAGGCTTAAGTGCAAAAGTTTTAAACTTGTAAAATTTTAACCTCCTACTGTTTTTTGTTTTTTGGAGCTTAACCCAAAACACTAACAGTAGGAGGTCGATCAAAATATTCGAAAAATTAAGGAAAACATATTTTTAGGCGTGTCTACTTGTTGATCAAAGAACATTATTTTCACAAAAAAAGACCTTGACAATAATAAATCTTCATAATGTACAGGTTTAAAATGGTAAGCAAAAGAAAATTCGTTAAATTGACCCTTGAAAACAAACTATAATTCGACGAACCTATCAAAAAAAGGTAAGCAAAAGAAGATTTTTTGAATTGACCTTTGTAAACAAACTATAATTCGACAAACTCATCAAAAAGATTATGACGTCTCCTAGATCAAACGTTTTGTTTTGATCCAATAGACCAAACATGATATGAAAAGATGGGAGTATAAAATGCCGAGTTTGTGGAAGTTTCAGTTAAATTTGATAGTTAGTTGATTGTCTGAACGTCGTCTTTTATTCACAGGTATGATATTAAATGAAAACGTTATCCTCCAACCAAAAACGTAGTTGGCCGCCAGGAATGGAGGGGGCACTTTTTCGATAAAAGTCATCTTTGAAGAACAATTTTTTTTTAAATCGAAAAAACGTTATTTTTAATTGACAATTTTGCAGGCATGGGGGCACCGGTCACCAGTCCACTCTCCTCTAGCTACGTCCTTGCCTGCAACCCCCTACACAGCTGTCGAAAATGTCTAAAAAACGACGGCAACGAGAGTCATAATAGTGTGCACAGAGACCGAAAGAGCAGTAGTTCCAACTATTTTTAGTCAACTCCATACCTTAACACCGACCGCCCCAAATTTTAGAATTTTTTTGTTCGCTACTGCATCTCTTCCCTGAATCATGGTCAGCAAAGCATTTTCAAGGTTCAGCAATGCATGAAATCAATTTCTTCCACAAAAATCCTCCAATAGGGTTATTTTGGTGAAAATTTAAAAATATAAAAATTTTGAAAAAATCTCATTTGTTGGCCACTCTGTACAAATTTTTAGGATACAATGAAATTTGTCATCATTATCTTAATTTTCTCTATCATAACCTATTCCGTCTTTGGTCAACTTCTTGATTCAAACATTGGTGCAAATGTCCGAGTTGGACGCCAAGCCGATGCTAGCCTTGGAGCAAACGTTCGAGTCGGTCGCCAGATAGATGCCAATCTTGGTACCAATGTCCGCGTCGGTCGTCAAGTTAACGCTGGTATTGGTGCTAATGTCCGTGTTGGCCGACAAGCCGATGCTGGTCTTGGAGCAAATATTCGAGTCGGCCGCCAAATTGACGCTGGTCTTGATACTAATATCCGCGTCGGCCGCCAAGTTGATGCTGGTCTAAGTTCCAACATCAGAGTTGGCCGACAAGTCAACGCTAATACAAATGCTCAAGTCCGAGTTGGACGTCAAATTGGAGCCAATCTTGGCACTAACGTTCGAGTAGGTCGCCAAATCAATGCCCATGCTGGTGCTAATCCTGGAGCCACAGGTCATGTTAATTTGGGTATCAATGCTCGTGACTAAGGAATTCAATATTATACCTTTAATGTTAAATTTGTATAGCTATCATATAAATCGTTCATTATTACATCTTTGTGATAAATAGCTTCGTTCATAACAGCATTGTTTATAGTGTTATTTAAAATTTTCCCGATTATGAAATAGACTCTGACGTTTTCTGGCTATAAATTATTTTAGGCGATATGAATACTGGACAATCCCTCTGTAGTCCCACCGTAGAACTTTTTGAAATCTTAGGGGTGGGTATTGCCATGTGCGGAGTGGGTTGGGATAAAGACAGCGTCGTAATTTTGATCCAGATTTAGGGCGGGAAAATTTTTTTGTAAATTATCAGGTTGGGGGTAGAGGAAAGTCTTGTAAAATTTTATATTTTCTTCATTGAAATTTAAAATTTTTTCAGGTTTAGGGGAATTTCCACAGGTCCTTCCTATAATTAAGAAGCTGGGTAAGGAAAGATGGTAACGTGTTTTTTGCCAAAAATTGGAGAAAATTCGAAATTTTAAAAACGAGTCATGCCGGAAAACTTTAATTCTTGGCCAGGATTCGAACCCGAAACCTATAAGTGCAAACTTGGCACACTAACAACTCGGCCATGTGAATCGTTAGCGTCTTAGACAATATATACCCCATTTTACTCGTCTCATTGAGCTGAGTCGAATAACGTGACTTATTTTTAAAATTTTCTCCAATTTTTGTAAAAAATGATGGATGCATACAAGGTCAAGGGATGGAAAGCCTCCACCCACTCCTGAACTTACCAATGTCCTACTCCATGTTAATCTAATCTCCCTCCTTTCTCCAAATGCTGTTGGCCGACTAGGCACCATTATTAACAATTTGACATTTTTGCATATTTGTTTCTTGAGAATCGACATTTTGTATTCGTATGAAAGAGATAAAAAGCGAAGAGTAAAATTTTCCCAGCGAATTTCATTTTCATCCTCGAATTCAATTGCATTTTTTCGATATTTGAGTAAGCGTGGATCATTCAGAAAGTCGGTTTGTTGGGATATCCTTTACTTAAAGAAAATGTTATTTATTTTTTGAAGAAGGTTCGAAAAGTAACATAAAGAGCAAAAGTCAATGTAATTAAAGTCAAATCTGTCCCATCCACTCCCACAATTTTTTCAGTATTTGGTAGTTTGTAAAGTAATAGTACACAGTGGTTTTTTGTCTAAAATTAGAGGAGTTTAGAAATTTTTTTAAATCGGCGAGTTAGTCGAATGGCATGACTAGTTTAAAAAAATGAGTCTTGCCATTCGACTCAGCTCGCCGAGACGAGTAGAACGAATACCATAACATGGAGTTTCCATTCCGAGCCTATGGCCGAGTGACTAAAGTGACAGAATTCAATTTATAGGCTAGGGTTCGAATCCCTCTTCTAATTTAAAGTTGTCCTAATTCCATGAAAATTTTTGTATATCTCTATCTTAGCCTCTAAGACACTTTCAATCATTTTTGGATCCGTAAATACTTGCTGTGGTTGTATAGCAAGGTTAGGTTTTATAAAACTTAAAATCACTATTACTAATATCTCCAGAAAATATTTACTGACACAAAAATGGTTGCAAAGTGTCTTAGAGGCCAAGATAGAGATATGCAAAAATTGCATGAAATTTGGACAACTTTAAATTTGAAGCAGGATTCGAACCCGAGCTTATAAACTGCAAATCTGTCACTTTACCCATGTCCACTCGGACATGAGCTCGGGATGGAAAACCCCATGTTATGATATTCGTTCTACTCGTCTCGGCGAGCTGTATCGCATGACTCACTTTTAAAAGACGATTTCTGTAAGAATCAACTATTGTTTAACCAAAGAGACAACAATTTTCCAAAGTGTTCAGTTTTTTTTGAAACCGGCATATATCCTAGGTTTTCGACCATGCTGAACACGATGGTGCAAAAATTTTGAGATAATCGCGTTTGAAGTTGGCTATTTTTTGGAATTGGTTTAGAATTTGAATTCCCGCCAAAATTGAAAATCAGGGTTTTGGCGGGAATTCAAATTCTAAACCAATTCCAAAAAATAGCCAACTTCAAACGCGATTATCTCGACAACGGTAGCGATTCAGAATTTACTGTAAAAACAAAAAACGCTCCATTTTTCATAGCTCAGCCAGACTAAAGTCATATGACCAAAGAAAGGTACTATTGGGGAGCTCTAAAGTGGTACCATAAAATGCCGCTTTTAATGGCCACTCTTTCGCTTTAATGGCCACACAAAAATTGATTTTTCTCAAATTAGTGCCTCAAAAAATGACCAATATTTTGGAAAATAGCTCCATAAATTTTTATGGCTTTGAGTTTGATCCCATAGTGTGTTACAAAAAATGTGGCATATTATCCCAGAGTTCTAATGAGCCCTTGATCTAAGCTCAATCTTTTCATCTGACCGAGATATTGGCCAAAATAGCCCATAATACCTGAAAAATGGTCCATATAGCCAGATCTCGGTCCCAAGTAAGGTTTGGGGTCAAAATTTTTGCACCATCGTGTTCAGCATGGTCGAAAACCTAGGGTATATGCTGGTTTCAAAAAAACTGAACACTTTGGAAAATTGTCGCCTCCACGGGTCGATTCTTACAGAAATCGTGTTTTAAAATTTCGAATTTCTTTCAATTTTAGCAAAAAACACCGTGAGTAGTATGGGGGAGGCGAACAAGCTAATTGTAGAAAAGTGGCTAAAAAACGTATGAGAGTGCCTTATCCAAACCTCTCATTCACATTTTTTGAGGGACAGGGACCACTTGAATCATAGATTTGATCTTAAAAACAATTACATTCCCAATTTCTCCACATCAAAAATTTGCCGAATGAACATTAGCAAGAAGAAAATAAGCGACGGTTTGATTAGCCCATTTATTGATATTCTACTCATAATAAAAAATTAAGCATCTTTTCACTCATAAAAATATTATCTTAGCTCATTTGGTACAAACAGCGCAGCAAACAATTCCCTTAATAATTAAATAACTCAAAAGTTGTGAATTATACGCCAGTTTTGAGCCATGATATAAGATAAGATCTTGAGCCGACTTTTTTAAGAAATAATTTCAACACTAGACATTTTCCTCGCTGAATATGGAAAATTATTCATAAAAGAATAAAATCCAGTTTTTCTTTAAAAGATTTTTTATAAAACGATCAATTTTTGAGATTAAAAATATGAATTTTGAAAATCAATAAAGTAGCTCAACTCGAATTTCGTTGGGGGGGGGGCAAGATATTTATTTAAGAAAAGCAAAATCACTCAGCTTGAAATTTGAACGCAATAAATTGAAATTTAGGCAAAGTAAAATCTGAAATTGAAATTCAGGCAAAGTAAATTGAATTGAATGAAATTTGAACAAGGTAAAATCGCTCAGAATGAAATTTGGACAAAGTAAAATAGCTTAAAATGAATTTTGGACAAGGTAAAATCGCCTAGAATAAAATTCGAGCAAGGTAAAATCGCCTAGATTGAAGTTCAAACAAGCTAAAATCACCTTAAATGAAATTTATTGCAAGGTAAAATCACTGAAATTAAACAATTTTACCATGTTTGCATTTCATTCTAGGCTATTTTACCTTGTTCGAATATCATTCCAGGCAATTTATCTTACCTAAATTCATTCTAAGCGATTTTACATGGATCGAATTTCAACCTAGGTGATTTTACCTTGTCCAAATTTCATTCTAGTCGATTTTAGTTTGTCTAAATTTCAATCTAGGCGATTTATCGTGTTCAAATTTCAATCTGGGTAATTTTACTTTTTTTAAATATTATGCGCAAATAAGAATACTTGTGCGGAAAAAATACTTTGTGCGCAAAAAAATTATTTGTGCTAAAAAAATATTTGCGGCGCTGGAAGATCCGAAAAACGACAACTTAAAAATCGATAATATTGACAAATAGTGTGATGTGCAATGATTTTGTGTTTTTTCAAAAATGTTAGAGACCCGTGACACATGAAATTCATTTTTGGAACTCATGCAACGCCTCAGGTACCTAAGTTTTATTACATTCAACAGTTGGATGAGTCCTAATAGAAGGAAAACACCGTTTTTAAATGTTTTTATAAGAATAAATAAATTTGTCAGAGAGAGAGGAACTGAACTCCAGATCTTTTGTATCGTAGCCTACACGCTTTGCACTGAACTATGCTCGCGTAGAATTCTATTCTCTTAGAATTACCAAATGAAACACACACAAAATTTGCTCTATGAAGTGATTCGATCGGAAAAAAGGGACTTTAACATTCACAAACTGGTAAAAATTGTGGTATATTTGATGAAATCTGAAAAACCAAAGTCTCCTTCATTGTAAGATCTAAATGTGGCGAAGCCTAAGTGTAGAGACGAAGCCTTATTGTGATTTTTTTGAAAAATTGATTTTTGAACTTTTTTGGGGTACCTCATCAGTCAGAGTAACCCCTTATTTCAAAGTTTTTTAAACTCTTTCAGATTCGAGTTTCCCATACCCAAAAATTCAGAGAACAAAAAGTCAGATGATTTTGAGACATTTTTGGAAAATCAATTTTTAAAGCTTTTTTGGGGGCACCCTCTTCATTACGAGTGCCCCTTGAGGTCTATAAGTCTATTTGGAAAATGTTGAATAACTTTTTAAGGCTGAAGTAAGAAATGTAAAATCTTTTTAGCATTTTTTCGAAAAATCGATTTTTCTAAAAACCGGTGAGGAATTTTTCGATGATTTTTTTGCAAGATGACGGCCATGTGTTAAATAGTTATACTAAAAAGATTTTACAACTTTTCGACATTTTCTAAATTATGGATGAGACAATAAAAAAAGGCACTTTTGTGATTTTTAATGAATTTACGTCTTAAAATTGTTTTCTAAAAATTATCCCATATTGGGGTAATTTTATGCGGGGAATTGATTGCGAGCATTCCCGAAGCATGAAAACGTTTTCTTTACCCTGACTCAGAGAAAAATGATTTTTGAAGCGAATTTTAGTTTCGAAACCCTAATTTTTTCCCTGATCAGGGTTAGGAAAGCATTTTCAGGCGTCAGGAATGCGCTCAATCGATTCCCCGCTTAAAACCTCTAAAGGGTCATTTTTATAAAATTTAAGAAAAAAATTTTCGTCAAAATCCATGTAAAAATCACAAAAAAGTACCCTTTTTATGCCTCATCCTTTATTAAATTATACCGGAGAAACGTTTTTTGAGGTTATCCTAGCGTATAAAACAAACACAAAGGTGCGAAGCCCGGAATTTGCGCTAATTTTTAGATTATTTTTTATAAGAATAAAAAATTATTTAATTTTTTGAACCATGACGATATTTTTTATTAAAAGAAATGACCAAACATCAGATCTAAAAAACTTTTAACCTTTAATCTCATTTGCTTTTGTCATCGTAAAGTGTAAAATTTCGAGCAAATTATTCAAATGACTGAGGTTTGGTTTTAGTGCAGACATGTATTAAGTTCGAGAGACAAAAAATCCTTTATCAATTGAACTATGTCGATATTTTTTATTTAACCATGTCAATATTTTTTATTTGAACCATGTTGATATTTTTTATTTTTTTAAATAATTTAAAAAAATAAACTTTTGATTTTTAGAGATGACTGTATACAATCTTAATCGATTCCATGTGATAGTTTTTGTAACATGGCAATTTGCTTTAATTTTTGCACTTCAAAATTTATTTCCGATTTTTACGAATTTTGTGCCGAAATGGAGATGCATGTCAAAAAATTCGACTAGCGATTTTTCTCACAATTGTGAGATATTTGAAAATTGTCCCAAAGAATTTCTTTTTTTCGAAGAAGTTTTTTATTCGACTGCGTTGGAATTTGGGTGGATATGTACAGGTAGTATGAAAACATGCCTATTTTTGACCAAAAATCGATATTTTTTGCCAAAAAAATTGCGATTTTTTAGCGAAAAATGTTATATTTGAGTCATTTTGCCCAAAAATTCAATTTTTTCATCAACGAAATAAAATACCTCAAAAAAAATTTGTTTCAAAAATTGCCCATTTTTTGAATCTCAACTATAATAACCCCCTCCCGCGACTGCGGGCCTGGCTACGCCACTGATTAAAATTTAAAAAAATTTAAGAATCCGCAAAATTCTACACATGGGCTTTGTCCACCTTACAATTTTTTGGAGTTTTTATTGGTACTGCCATTTATGGATCTTTAGCGGATAAATTCGGTAGAAAGCTTATTTCAATTTTTATTTTATCATCTGGTATTTTAATGCTATGCTTATCAGGTAATAACATATTTCTTTACAGGATAATTTTTGTGAATTTTCATGAATTTTGGACCCCAAAAAATTTTTTAACGACACCTATAGAGGTAATTTTATGTGGGGAATCGATTGCGCGCATTTCCAAAGCTTGAAAATGCTTCCCTGACGCCGATTCAGGGAATAATGGGTTTTCAAAAGAATTTTTGCTTAAAACCCCAAATTCTTCTCTGAATCAGGTCAAGGAAGCATTTTCAAGCTTTGGGAATACGCTCAATTGATTTGCCGCATAAAATTACCCCTATAGGATCATTTTAATAAAAATTTTTTCCAAAATTCATGTGAAAAATTACAAAAACTACCCTTTTTGGAGCCCCTGTAAATAGAAATTTTTAGCCCTATCTTTCGAGTGGTGGCAATTTTTCTTGACTAGATTTTTTGTTGGTATAGCAAATGGTGGGGCGTTGGTAGTAATTTATCCATATTCTATGGAACTAGTTTTACCAGAGCAAAGGATGGCTCTAGAAACTTATCCTAATTGGGTATTTTTTTTATAGAGCAATACCCTCTTTAGACCAATGATGCAGGACCCCTCACCCCATCGCGCGACAATTTTGAAAAAATAACCAAAAAATGTAAATAATTTGTAAAAACTTATTAAAAATACTATTTTTAAGCAAAAAATCAATTTTAGACGCGAAAATTGTCCAAAAATTAGACTTGCAAAAAATTTTTTTTGAAGAAATTAGCTAGCAAAAATTTTTTGGACGAAAGTTAGCTAGCAAAAAATTTTTTGAGAAGGGGTTCCTGCATCACTGACCCTCTCTTACCAGTGCCATAACAAGCCAAATACCTCTTGAAATGAAAGATTAAAAAAATCCGTCTAAAATTGGAACCCTAGTAATAATTTTTTCTTCTCCTTTATAAAAATTTTAGGGCACTGGCAGAGTAGTTTTAACTCTTTCTTGTTATTTCTTTCCAAATTGGAGATCTGCGTCTATTGTAAGTGGTATTATTTCCATACCAGCACTTTTAATTATTATCTTTATTTTACCAGAAAGCCCTATATGGCTAATGACAAAAGTAAATATTTTTAAAATTTAAATTTTGTAAAAATTTTCAGGCTAAAAAAGAAAAATATAAAAAATCTCAAAATTGGATTAGAAAAATTTCGGGCCAAGAAATTGTTGAAGGTAGCTTTAATTTCGTTTTGTTAATTTCAAGCTACAGGGTGTCCCAAATTTTCGTAACGCTGTAATTTGATCGTAAATTTTTTAATTTGTCTCTATTTTTGCTACTTTTTTAAAGGACCTGGCCACTCGGAAAAAACACTATGAAAAAATTATATATAAGATCATGAAAAATGGAGCATTTTTTGTCTTTACAGCACCCTTTGAATCGTTGTAGTTTCCGAGATATTTGCGTTTGAAATTTGAATTTATGTACATGTTTTCGTTGTAATAAACAAACTTTTCCAAATTTTTTGATAAAAATTGACTTTTTTGCTCAAAAAATGAAAAATAAATATTTTGTAATCATTAACAATTAATAATTTACAACAGTAAAGATATTTACATTAAAATCTGATGATTTTAGTGCAAAAAATTCAAAAAATTCTGTGTATTACAACGAAGACATGTGCACAAATTAAATTTTCAAATGCAAATATTTTGAAAACTACAACGATTCAGAGAATACCGTAAAAACAAAAAATTCTCTATTTTTTATGATCTTTCTGAATACATATTTGTTCATATTGTTTTTTTCCAAGTGGCCTGGTCCTTTAGGGTCGTCACAAGCACGGCACAAGCTATCGCACAAAAGTATAACGGCCCTACAAGCTATCGTACGATCGTAAAATTAACGTAAAAGTACGACGAAATCGCCACAAACTGTCGTACGATCGTACGACGCAGTACGATGGCATCGTACGAAATTCGTACGATAGCTTGTGCCGTTGCTTGTGGTAGTGCGATAGCTTGTGGGGACCCTTAATATTTTAATCCTGAGCAAAAGGAAAACCTATTGATGTCAAAATCATGAAAATTGAAAAAAAAATTTTGAAAAAAATCGATTGGTCACTCAAGACAATTTGTTGAATTTTTCAAAAAAGCTAAATTTTTTATTAAAAAAATTAATCGGTTTCCTTGTTTCTCAGGATTAAAATAAAAAAGTATTAGTACAAAACGGAAACAAAATTTATATAAAAGTTATGATTAAAATACAGCGTTACAAAAATTTGGAATACCCTGAATTTTTAGTCCCTACAATAGAAAGCCCTGAAAAAGTCGGTCTCATAAGCATTTGGAGAAATAAACAAGTGCTCATAATTTTCCTTATTTTATGCTTTTCTTGGCTCACTGTTGCAATGAGCGCATTTGCAATAGATTTGAATAGTCCAACACTTAATGGAGATTTCTTTATGAATCAATTTTTATTTGCTATTGTTATTATGTGCTCGAAATTTGTATGGTAGTAGATAACGTATACGTGAAAAGGGTAGAAAATCCAAAAAGCGAGGAAAATAGTGCATTTACCCATAAATTTCGCGTTAAAATGACCCCCGCCTTAGAAATTAAATGTCAAATAAAAAAAGTTAAGGCTATTTTATGCAATTTGTGCGATTTTGGGGTCAAAAATTCGATTTTGACCCCATTATGAAAAATTTAAAATTTAGGTTTTGGGCATAGTTGACCATTTGGTGCCACAATTTGATAGAAGAATGTTGCATAATTATAACCAATTTATTGCAGCTACTTGTTTTGGCATTATTGTAATATTAATGATTTTCAATTATGAGGTATTGTACATTCAAACCTTGATATAATGCCATCTCTAGGAGTGAGATTTGAAAAAAATTTGCCAAAAATCGAGGTTAAGTCGGATTTCTTCGAGCGACCACATTTTGGATAGCTAATTGTATGAGGAATATTTTTTTAAATTATAGAAAATCTTTTTTTTCGTCGAAATATGGCCATTTGAAGTTGATGTCATTTTTTAACCCTATTTTCAAAGATCCGCCAAAAATCGAGAACAGATCAAATTTTTTCGGGCAATAGGATTTTTGAAAATTGGGATCATAAGGAATTTTTTAGAATTAGTGAACAGGCCTTTGATCTTTTGGAGATATGATTTTTTGAAAAATTATGAATCTTTTCCACTTCAAAAGAATATATCTCGGCGAAAATAAAAGATTTTTCAATAATTTTTTTACAAAATATTCTTCATGCAATTACTTACCCAAAATATGATCGCTAGAAGAAATTCGATTTAATCTCGATTTTTAGCGAATTTTTAGGGGTGGCGTTATATAAAGGTTTGACTGTAGTAGGGTTGTTTTAGTCTTATATTGTTTTGATATTATCAATTATTGGATTGGTTACAACCGAGTATACATGGGATGCTTGTTACTTATGTACAGTTGAATCTATGCCAACGGGTATAAGGAGTACTGTTTTGGGTATATGCTCAACTATGGCAAGAGTAGGCGCTCTGGTTGCCCCTATGGTAAGACTCATTATCATATCAAAAATAAATTTTTAGCTTGTGACACTTTCGACTTTTTGGAGGCCAACAGTTTATACTGTTCTAGCTATTTTTGGCTTCATAAATTTTATTTTGGCATGGAATTTCCTGCCAGATACAAAAGGAGTAAATTTGGCAGAAATTAATTTGAAGCAGAAACCGAAGAGTGTGCCAAATGAGTCTTAAAACATATCTTTATTATTTATTTTATTTAATAAAAATAAATTTACAGTTTTTTATTTTATTATATGCATGGATAAAGCCGTAGATGAGGTCCAAATTTCAGAATGGTGTGGTTTAATAATTTTTCAAGCTCATCTGTCCAAAATTAAAGGACCAGACCACTCGGAAAAAACACTATGAAAAATTATATATTCGGAAAGATCATGAAAAATGGGGCATTTTTTGTTTTTACGGCACCCTCTGAATCATTGTAGTTTCCGAGATATTTGCGTTTGAATTTTGTACATGTCTTCGTTGTAATACACAAACGGAGCTCTCTACTGCAGCTACGACCTTGTTATTGAGATCTATTCAGAAACCCATCTCATAGTTGTGAAACGCTTCTAGAAATTCTATTTCTTCCATTTGAGCTTTTTCCATTAGGTATACTTATTTGGACAGTCACATTTTCTTTTCTTGTAAATAACTGTTTCAATGAAGTTCGTATCTCCGAGTTAAATATAAACAAAACGATTGAACTAATAGTGTTGTTAATAATGACAACCCAATTTTGTAAGAAACTTAGCATAAATTTCCATTGTCCGTAAACTGGGATAAATGGGAATACAGAAAATGTTTGATCTTCCAGTTCGAGAAAAGCGCAAATTAAAAAGCACTAAAATAAACTTTTATTGTAGAGTTTTCAAAAAATGACAATTTTGTGATTTTTCAAGCAAATTTTGCAACAAAAAATTTTGTTTAAAATTCTTTCCAAAATAACACTAGGAGTTTTCTATTCAAGAAATTGTTTCATGATTTAAAAATCTTGAAAACACTTTTGAAAAGTTCAAAAAATATCAAAAATCGCAAAATCCTATTTTTTGGACTAATTCCGGTTCATGGTTCGGAATACGCGCAATAGATTTTGTTTAAAATTTCTTATATAGAACCCCCCACTATAGACAATTTTAGAAAAAACTTTTTTAAAGCGAATAATAGCTCGAAAAATAGAAAAAGAGCCATTTTCGATGACCATTTAAATTAATGCTTCTTACTTGAATTAATATAGCAAAATCACGTTTTGCTGAGGAATGCATATTTCCAAAAAGGGCAATTTTTATATAAATATACATGCAAACATAAGCAATTATCATAAGAACTGGGAGATATGTTAAAGAATAATTTTGAAACTGTAAAATGATTAGAATCTTACTACAGGGTGAGGCAAAAAACCGCAAATTTGTGATTTTTTACAAGAAAGTTGGAAAAATTTTTTCTAATGACCCCTCTATGTTAATTTTATGCGGGAAATCGATTGCACGCATTCCCGAAGCTCGAAAATGCTTCCTTGCCCTTCAGGGAAAATGGGTTTTGAAACAAATTTTCGCTTAAAAACCCAAATTTTTCCACGAATCAGGGTCAGGGAAGCAATTTCAAGATTTGGACATGCGCGCAATCGATTCTCCGTTAAAATTACCCTAGAGGGATCATTTTAATAAAATTGTAGAAAAATTTTTTTCAACAAAATTGCGGTTTTTTCGCCTCATCCTATACTATAAACATATAATGTCTGTATGCATGGACGATCTCGGAAATAAGTGATTTAAACCCGGACAGCCAAAACTAACGTTGTAGGAGACGATGAGAGCAGACGATTGACACCACTTTTA
>JAQGBS010001735.1:0-14827 GCA_034698545.1 Acrobeloides obliquus
TCAGTAATACGGACACCACCATTCTTGATAGCGGTCAACTTCCCCAAGCCAACATTCCTCAAATCTGGGTTCTGATAAATGACGAGTGCATAGTTCATAATCAAAGAATGTCCGCCAATGACACGAAGCTCGGGAAAGACAACACCCAGCGATGTAAGACCCCTGTAATTCAAATTTTATCCATAAAAGTACTTCATATTGGGGCAAGGGGAGGAGCCTCCTCCCCCCCAACTCACTCCAAAAATAAGAGGAGAGCGGGGGTCTTTTCATCCCCTCATCAAATAGAATTTGATGAGGAGTTCCCTACAGCAATTTTTAAATCAATTTTTAGTTATTTTTCCTCATTTCCTCAGTATTTTTAGCTTAAAAACGCGCATTACTAAAAAAATTTCGCCTGCGGTGCTGTTTTTCTGGATTGCAAACAATTTTTCACTTGGCGACCTTTTTTGTCGTCAAGGATCTCCTCACCCGTAGGCCGCCAAGGATCTTCTCCCCAGAAGCTCTCTCTCTCCCCTTGCCCGTGTATGTTCTATATTTACTTGACACCATAAACTAAAAGTGAGCCAGTAATTTCACGTAAGTTATCAAACACGGGAAAGTGCTCATCGGTTATGGATAAAGAAGCATTTCGGTTATGGCCAATAATGGCCAATGTGACATCTCCCTCAATTATCGTACACCTCTTATAATCAAATAAATTTTGTTTCGATTCCGCATTGAGGAAAAATTGTTTTGGATCATTCCGAATATCGACTGAGCCACATCTTGTTTCATTCCGTATAGAAAACACTACCTAAATTCGATTTAACATTTATTAAGGACAAGCTAGCTCTAGGGCACATCCTTTTTATAGAAGGGAAAATGATAGATCTTTAAAAAATCAAACCTCTACAGACGAAATCAAAAAGCATATAACTATGACAAGGTTAAAATAATTGTATCTCCGTAACATCATCCAATGTTGATATAATTCATAAAGTGTTGCATAACAATCCTAAATTTTTTTGTATTTTCTTGGACCGAAAATCTGATTTTTTGACATTTTTTTCTGATTTTCATTTTTTCATCCCGAGTCCTGTGTTTATGGCCCAAGTCAGGAGGCTTCCACAGGACTGAATCTGACAAAAAAGAGAACAAGGCCCAAAAAATATGTTCCCGAATGACTGGTACCATGATTCTTTTTTTTAATTATTCAAAAATGTTTTTTAGGAAGGGAACTCCACTGAAGCAGCTAAAGTTTTTCAGCTAGATTAAAAGATATTTTCGTAAATTTCAAAGTTCCCTTCCACCACAACCACGCAGGGATGCGAGCGGGGAACTCTGAGTTTTTTAAAGATATCTTTTTATCTAGCTAAAAAACTTTGGTTGCCCCAATGGAGTTACCTTTCTGAAAAACATTTTTGCATAATTTAAAAAAAGAATTATGGTGCCAGTCATTCGGGAACATACTTTTTGAGCCTGTTCCCTTTTTGTTAGATGCAGCCCTGGGCCTTCATCAAGAAAATAAAAAAATAACATAAAAAAGATCAAGATACATTTCGAGCATATATCGTTTTATAAACATTGGTTTAAAATGAAGATATGTGATTTTACAGAACTTTACAGAAGACTATATAAAAAATTTTTAGTTTTGCCATAAATAAGCCATTCGAGGTATTCTTATAGAGATCGAAGGATGAAATAAATGTAAACAACATGACGGCCGCACATATTTTGTTTGAGAAAGAAGGACAAACAGAGAGAGCATGCAAGTACAAACCACATTCAGCATTGAATGACATAAAAGAAAAACATGAAAATTTGATCAAGATAAATGCCTTCCGAGCATATATCGTTTTATAAACATTGGTTTCAGATGAAACCATTTGACTTTACAGGAGCAGATGACTTATGATCTCAGCGATAGGTCGAATATACCGTATATCAGGGAAGCCAAGTCAGGAAGAATGAAAATAAGGACACAATGTCAGGTCTTTTTGTCAGGATTTCTGCCCCTTGGATCAGGATTTTTGCCCCCCCCCCTCGTAGATCTATTAGAGAGAAGGTAATTTAGATAAGGATTTAGAAATTCACAAATTTAGAATCACATAAATTAGACACGTTCATTATTTTTGCGATCAAACAATTTTTCCACCCTCATCCCATTGAAATTGCATCCTAGATTCGTGACTATCTTAAGAAAAGTTTATTAAACTCAAGGCGCGCGGAGATACGTCAGAAACTAGCGAACAATTAATAGACGCTTGCATATATTGAAACATCTCGCTGGAAGCCTTTAAGAGTTAATCAGGAATATTAATTCATATTCCCTTAGCAACAACCTTTATTTAAAAAAATAATCCCAAACCGCGCAGGAATTATGGAGAAAAATGACTATAGATTAAAGAGGATATCCATAAACTTCAAATAGAAAGATAAATGTTCAAAGTTTATGCAAAATCGATATCGGCATGTGTTAATAACACTAGCATATTATATAAATAAAAAGTACTTGATATGATTTTATTAAATAAATAATAGAAATTTCTAAATTATCTGTTACTCTAACACATTAGCACTCTCCATTTTTCTAAAGTTCATAAAGGGGTAGACTAGTGTGGTTCAGTATTACAGGGTAAGCCAAAAAAAACCATACTTTTGCGTTTTTTTGGCGAAAAATTCTCAAAATTTTTTTCCAAAAATCGCATGAAAAAAAGTGAAAGAGTTACAGTTGTTATAGATACTATAAAACAATCTCCAAAATGATATATTTCCAGTCAGTGGCGTATCTAGGATTTCATTTCGGAGAGGTAAAAAATCCCATTGGTCCCCCAATCAATTTTTTGCTATTTTTCCTCCGACAATCAAAAAAATTTTGGGCAAAACATAAGGGAGACGATCAGTAAAAAATTTTCATTTCAATTTATCTCTGGATACACCACTGTTTCCGGTATGTCATGGAGAAAATGGCACATAACATGGTCACGCAGTGTATAAGGGCTAGTTTGCATATAATTAGCTACACAACAACACAATCTTATAAAGAAATCTTATTAATTCGATTCATAGTGTTCCAATGGATAATGCTTTGCATACTCGGCGTTACTCAAATGAGCATTCAATTCTTCGCGTTGTCTCACCAAATGCGGAGGCACCTCTTTGTAGACATCTTCAAATAGCTCGTTCGGTTGTAATTTCTTAATATTTTCACCGGCTGAAAACAATCGCAAGACTTCCTTTCGCGTCTAACAAAAAGAGATATATTCATTTTCTTGATTATAGTCGATTTGTTTTTCAAAAAATTTTATATCACCGATTGAATCAGTCAGGAACTAAAAAATCTGTGTATTGAAACAAAATCTTCAAAATCTATCGATCCGTTTGAGATGAGGGATACAACTCATTGAATTCCTGAGAT
Source organism: Acrobeloides obliquus (assembly GCA_034698545.1). Taxonomy (NCBI): domain Eukaryota; kingdom Metazoa; phylum Nematoda; class Chromadorea; order Rhabditida; family Cephalobidae; genus Acrobeloides; species Acrobeloides obliquus. The sequence continues at coordinate 3,398 of JAQGBS010001735.1, forward strand.
CCTAAGGAACAACTTTGTAGAACATCACTTTTGAAAAACAACCTTTATTTCATTATTTGAACTTTCGAGTTATGATATTTCGCAAAATTTGAAGTGATATTCTACAAATTGGTTCCTTGTAATCTCAAGAATTCAATGAGCTATCGCTCGTCTCAAACGGATTGATAGATTTTAAATTTTCTGTTGTTTGATTATATCGTTTCAATACACAGATTTTTTAGTTCCTGATTCAATCGGTGCTATAAAATTCTTTGAAAAAAATCGACTATAGTTAAATTATACCGCGGCCAAAAACTCTTTATCTTGTTCTTCAGACCACCAGCCTTTTTTCTCCAGATATCGGCGGAATCGAAGTATTGGAAAATCTTTATCAGTCCATTCCTGAACTTCCTTCATCGATCTAAAAATTTTTTATGTATATTTAAAATTGAATTTATTAAAATTTGCTAAATTTTAGAAAAATATTACAGGATGAGCCAAAAAACCATACTTATACGTTTTTTGGCAATAAATTTTTTTGAAAATTTTTTAAGCGTTTTGAAGATTTTTCGATGCGTGCAATCGATTTCACGCATGAAAATACCCCTTATAGGTGCTTTTCGAAAAAAATTTTCACGTAAAATTACGGTTTTTTTGCTCGTCCTGTACCTGTATGCAGAAGAGTCATCGGAAGTGGAATGATGTCCCAATCTGTAGGTCATAGCCTCAATCAACACTGGCTTGTTTTCTACCGCCAGCTTTCTGGCTTCCTGCGTCGCATTATAAACAGCGAATAAATCATTTCCGTCCACTCTAAAATGCATATTGTAATTATAGAGCCCCAACGTAACAAAGGTCTACCTAATCGTATGCAATCCATAGCCAGGACCCTTACCAGCAATTCCATCACCCGCGTATTGCTCAGTCGTTGGAGTAGAAATAGCATATCCATTGTTTCGACAGAAAAATATTATAGGACATTTCTAAATAAGGTTAGAACAATAGCCACGAAATTGCTTACTAGAGTAGCAGCAAAGTTGAAAGCAGCATGAGCATCGCCCTCGGACGCAGCACCGTCACCAAAGTATACACATACAATACGTTGATTACCGGCGCGCTTAAAAGCATATGCTGAGCCGACAGCTTGCGGCATCTGGGTTGTCAATGGGGAACTAATTGTAACAAAATTATGCTTCTCTGATCCATAGTGAACCGGCATCTGTTTTCCCTTACCTATAAGAATGAGGGTTTAGTTTTTAGTACAATTTTATCGATATTTTCACACAGTCTTCATTTTAATGCCGTAGTAAAAGAAAAAGCAGCAGAAATAGAAGAAAAAGGTCCCTTCTATGGGTGGATGTCTTAGCGGTTTTCCTTCTTCGTTATGAGGGCATTGGACTACGATTTCAAAAGTTTTTTTTCGGAATTTGATATCAGTTTTGCGCCAGAATTAATGAGTAAAATATTTGCAACCTTCTTGGGGATCCGTTCTCTTCACTCATAAATGCTCAAAACGTGAAAGAAGAATGGCGAGACGAGCTCTTTGCATATTTGGGCGTTGCTATGGACCTTTTTCACCGAGGCATACACGTGCGTAATGAACCTCTTTCTTTGAGAGCTTCTTGTCAGGAACGTCCAATTTCTTTGTTGCCATGATGACTTATTTCTGCGTACTTTTCAAGATATGCCGTAAATCAAGATGGTAGGAAAGGCCTTGATTGCGAAACCTAGTAAAGTATCAAAACTTACCAAAATCTCTGGAGTTTCCATAACATTGATTTATAAACTGGTCCAATGGAAATCCACGCCACATTAGGACTCCTGCTTCTCTATATTGGCCATACACCAGATCATCGTCTTTTAAAGCTGCTGCTGAACCAATATGACTTGCCTAAAAATGCACAACTTGGCATGCTTGAGTCAAAAGATTACCTCTTCACCAAAATTAGTCATATAAAATGAAATCCGGCCTTGGCGCTGAGATTCGTACAAAATCTTATCCATTGCATTTAACGTAGCCATATCCTTATACATTTTCACGGCAATTTCCTAAAATGATATGTAAAAATGTGAACCGTGGGGACACGAGTGCCGTGAGATGCTCAGTTCCATCTTGAAATTTGGGAACTTTTGACAAAAGTTGGGGGAACTATGAATTATTGACAGGCAAAAGTTGGAAAATTTCAAAAATTTTATTTTCATGAAAGCACACGCTAAAAACTTTTGCAATTCCCCTAACTTTTGCCAGAGTCTTCTAATTTTTGCCGGTCAACAATGCCGAGTCCCCCCAACTTTTGTCAAAAGTCCTCTAAATTTCTTTACCCCTTGTATGTTTCTAAAAGTATAATTTGACCTTATCACTTGATAAAATTTTCCACAAAAAAAATACCTGAGAAAATGTTGGTTCATTATTTGGATCAATAAATTCACCCGCATGGTTTATGCATCGATAAATCGGAAATGCTTCAAATTTATTTGCATCGACTACCTCAAGCTTTTCGGTAAAGCGAGCCTTAAAATACAACAATGCCAAATTTTTAAAATAAGAACCGGAGCTACTTTCAGCTCTTATACCCCATTGAACGCGGTCTAAAATCGAAAAAGTTCATTTTCTCAAAAATCACCCTATTAGAGATAATTTTATGCGGAAAACACGTTTGCGATGTTATTTCTGCTTAAAAACGCTTCCATTTTTTAGAAAATCGACAAAAAAAGTACATATTTCGAAAAACTAATATGCAAAAATTCGAAATGAAAGCGTTTTTACGCAGAAATAACATCGTCAACGTGTTTTCCGCATAAAATTACCCCTAATTGGAGGTTATAGGAGTAATTTTATGCGAGAAACACGTTGGCGATGTTATTTTTGCGTGAAAACGCTTCCATTTCGAATTTTTGCATATTAGTTTTTTGAAATATGTACTTTCTTTGTTGATTTTCTAAAAAATGGAAGCGTTTTTACGCAGAAATAACATCGTCAACGTGTTTTCCGCATAAAATTACGTCTAATAGGGTGATTTTGAGAAAATTTCGAAAAATAAACTTTTTCGATTTTAGACCACGTTTAATTGGGGGTATAAAAGCCGACAATAGCTCCTGACAACCTTACCTTTCGGTAGCCTAAATACTTTTCACTGAACGTTTGAAGCCGAAATTCATCAGTGGAATCTGATTTTGAACTGTATGATTTGGAATTCAGCGAAGTTCTTGAAGTTAGAAACACCAAGTTTGAGAAGCGCTTGGAGCCTTTAACGGTGGAATACAACAAGCGCATGACACCTTAAACATATATAAAATATTTTTTTTTCATCTTTATATCAGATTTTAAAAGAAAACTTTCAAAAAGCATCGCATGCTCATTGCTTTCTCAGGCTACGAACTATCAAATTCAAGAATTCCCTTCATTAAATCCCTACTTTGAAATCGATTTAGACAGTAAATCAAACTCCGAGCTATTCGATAGCTTAAAAAAATTCTTTGCTGTACTGTGAGCAGTGATGTGCGGTCATAGTCCAGAAGGGACCCCATAACCCCATGGGCTCGGGGATCCCATTTATGTCCCGGACCCAAATGGGGTCTTGGAAACTATGTTTTTCCGTCAAATCGATTTTTCTAAAAATCGGTGAGGAATTTTTCAATGCAGTTTTCTGCAAAATGTCAGCAAGGTGTCCAAATGCAGTCAAACCTCCGTTTAGTCACCCCTTCTCTCCATTTAACTCTCCGTTTAGTAACACCCCCAAAAATTCCGTTTAGTCACCCCCCCCCCCGGAGGGGTGTGACTAAACGGAGGTTTGACTGTAGTTAAATAAAAAAAGACCCTTGAATTTTTACTTTTATTTTAAAAACCTATAGTCGAACATTAAATGTATACAGACTGTATAAGTGGTTGCTAGTCAATAAACGGCAATGGTACATTTGCCAAGTGAACATCTCCCAAGTAAAAAATGAAAAATCACAAGAGACATTTCCAAGTTTTTACTTGGGAAATGTCCACTTCACTTTTATAGAAGGAAACGGGAATTTGGTCTAAAAATATTTTTTGGACCAAATTCCCATTTCTTTGCCCCCTCCATACTTGGAAAAAATTTATTTGGGAAACGTCCGCTTGGAAAATGTGCACTTGGGAAATATACCATTGCCCAATAAACTTAGTACAATAAACCTAATATATAAATAACCAAATATTAAATTGCTTCTTCCCTCCTTCTAACAGCCTCGACCTTCTTCGACAAGAGTTCGTACATTTGAGGTGCCTTCATTGAGTGCTTGAACAGGACCAGACTTTGAGAGATGGCTTCAGCAGGCAGCTTTGTCCAGATGTCTTTGGCGACTTGAATTGGATTCAGTCGTGAGGTCTTGTAGTTGTGATGTCTGGGCGCAAGTTGTATGTCGTGGCCGGTGCACTTGTTCTTTGTGAGTTTTATGGGACTTCGTCAGGAAGATGTCGATTTCCATGCAGATAGCCATGCATCAATAGACCTTTTCGGACGATGGCCAGTTGACTGATTGGTGTCCACTTCAGTTTATTCAGGAGTTGTGGTTAGGATGAGTTGTAGTCGTTTGTGAGGAGCCGAGCCACGAACTTGTGCAGTTTTTCCACGATCTTCTGCAACTGGATCTGCGAAGGGTACCACGACTCAATAGCATAGGCCAAAACTGGCAACACAGTTGTTTTGTAGAGATTCTCGAAGATGCTTTTCGGGATCCATTTCTTGATGGTGCGACATAGGGCTCCAAGTTGCTGCATAAGAAACCCAGTGTTCAAGATTATAATAAATGGCGACCAGACACAACTGCTAACGCCGCTGCTATCGACGTGCCGAACGCGGCACGACTGATAGCCTTAACCTGTTCGAAACGGTTAGCGCGCAGCCTCACCGGTCGCGCCTAGAAACCTAGGGTTCACGATCATAACAAGGTGGCACTTCAATTTCTAAAAAAAAACATAAACTTTCATCATGAAGTTTCATGTAAAAACTTTGATAAGTTCAAGTTTCCTTGTTATTTGCGGAAATGGGGAAATTAATTTCGCAAATGGCACATGTCAAATGGCACATTTTCATTTGACAGCTTTAATTTTGAGCCCACATTTTTTGTCTGACGGAAGTCTTGTTTGATTCCCGATTAAAAATATCTTTTAGTGTATTAGTCGAATTATCGCGGGGTCGACGGCTCTAAACGATGATCATAGCTAATCTAATAGACTCGTACAGATGACTTTATGTTCAAAAAAAATCTATTTTGAAAAGATCTTGTTTAAATTGGCATATTTACCAAGTTGTATCTTGTTCATGACAAGTTCACATCCTACTCATATTTCATTCAACAAATATTACTTTCTCGTAAACACACGTGCGTAAACGCCCCCTAAAATTTTGAAAATTTGTGCGCGTGATTTTTTACCCTTATGTTTTTTCGAAATTTTTTCAAAATTTGGGCAAAAACATGGGGAACCAAGGTAATTTTTCCGAGTTCTTCAAAATTTTTGGAGCTACTACACAATAGGGGACCCACCCACGTGAAAAAAGTTTTTCTGAAAATGATCTTTCGAGGGGTAAAAACATGCGAGGAATCCGAATTTGACATTTTCAAAGCGAAAAAACGCTTCCTTGATTCAAGGAAGGCCTGTATTGAAGCGAAAAGTCGCAAAAATCGCATTTTTTCGATTTTTCGCTTCAATACACAGGCCTTCTCTGGATCAGGGAAACGTTTTTTCGCTTCGAAAATGTCAAATTCGGATTCCCCGCATGTTTTTACCCCTAGAGGGGTCATTTCCAGAAAACATTTTTTGAAAATTTTTTCACGTGGGTTTTCACCAAAAAATTTTGGTGAAAAATAGTAAATTTGGGCATTTTTGTTGAAACAATGGAAGAAATTTGAACAATTTTGATGAAAAATCGTAATGGGGAATATTAAGATTTTTTTAATTTTCAAAAAATTTGGGCAAAAACATAAGGGACCAACATGGGGGGAGGTGTTCTTTATGTTTTTTGGGAAAAATCAGCTCTTTTGGGAAAGTGCTTCCCCCCCCCCCCATCCCACCCAGTTACGTCCATGAGGGAGAGGGTATGGCTACTGGTATTAGATCCAAAAACAAGCATATTATGACCTAAAAATAAGCTGTTTGAAAGCACCCAAAAATAAGCGTTGAGAGATTGTGGTGTTGTTCCTGCCGGGACCAGGAACTTCCTGGATAGGGTTTTTCTTCCTTTCCACTTCCTGGATCGACTTAAAAAATTCCTGCCCACGGCAGTGCTTTGGATGTATTTATCAAAATATGTGCTGTGTAGATTTGAATAATGTTCGAAAAATAGTTTAGTGTTCAAAAATAGTTTATCCATTATTATCGAATTAAAATTTTATACTTATTGTTGTTGTGGAGAAAAATATCATTTATTTAAAAGTCTAAATCCGGATAAGTAGAAAAACTCACTCTCATAGACAGAATTTTTGGCTTCGAATTAGGGATTTGTGGACTATATAGTTATATGCAATCGTTTTTTCTTCTTCGCATATTTGTTGGAGTTATGATTCGGTTTTCACTAATCAAAAGTTTCGTTTAATCCCCAAGATCTTATAGTGGATCTAAAGTGCAGCCAAGATTAACCTATATGCTTCATACTGATCAAAGTCATGCGGAAAAAACATTTTTGCAAACATTTTTCTGCTCTTCATTTTGCATATGCATGAAGCGATTTCCGTTTCGTCTTCTTTTCGAATACCTAGAGATTAGGTATTCCATAAAAAGGAAGAAGGCAAGTCCGGCTTCTTTTCCCGTTCGGTTGATTTTATTCTCACGAGCTAACTTTGTTTGGTTTTGTTATCCCATGTTTGCTTTTTTATTCTCTCGAATGCAGCATATGAACATAATTGCCGTGAAAATATTATTATAAAAACTTCTTTGAGATTTACGTAGGTGAAGGAATAAAGAATTTTTACATACGCAATTCTAGTTTTGCAACAACGAGTCGATGTTTTGTTTATCCCATTCTATCATGTTTTTTATGTTCAATGAGCGAGATAAACACCTTTTTGGTTTGGGTATCGGGAGCCCAACCCGTCCGGCGTTGGTGGAATCTCCGAAGGTGACGCCGAGAGGCGACGGATAAAATCAAAAAATTCTTTCAGAATCGAGTTCCTCCTGTCGGAAGACCCATGCAAGGGCGTAAGTTTTGGGCCGAATACCTTTGTCGACCTTTTTTGGAAATTTTTATCGTTGAATTGTTGCTTCCTAAGGCTACGTTCAAGCATGTCAAAAAAGTTGTAAAAAAAATTTTCAAGTAATTTGTATGATTTTGACAACTTTTAATAGGGAGGGACTTTTACACCCTTAAACATGCGCACCTGACATTTGAATTTTTACATTTGTATAAATGCACAGCGACATTTGGGCACCAGCATTTGCGCCTCTACATATGATCGCTAATAATTGCGCCCCGACATATACACCCTGATATTTGCACTCTATAACTTCGCAGCGAAATTTGGGTCCCGACATTTTTGCCCCTACATATGCACACTAATAATTGCACCCGACATTTGTACCCCGACATATGCGCCCTGATATTTGCGCAGCGACATTTGAACTCTGACATTTGTGCCCTTAAATATGCACGCTAATAATTGCGCCCCGATATTTGCGCTCCGATATTTGCGCTCTATAATCGTGCAGCGACATTTGGGCCTCTACATGTGCGCGCTAATAATTGCGGTGTACAAATATGTAATTTGCGGTGTACAAATGTGTATGTCGGGTGCGCTTTTAAATAAAATAGATTTCATCGAAAAAGCTTTTAAATTGAGCTCGGGGGAATGTTTTGAAAAAGCATATAAAAAGCACAAAAAGATCATATTTCCTCGGTGTAGTGATGTCGTAGAATTTTTTTATGTACTCATCATAACCAAAAACTTCCCCGCTATAAAAAATTCCAGGTCGCATTTGTTGAAATTTGTTCGCCGATCGCTGTGGGAATTTCAAATGTTCGCAAAGTCGATGTTCTAAGCTGAAAATACTCAGGAAATTTTGATTTTTGATGAAAATTTGGCAAAATTTGTTGAAAACATTGCGAATCTTGGTGAAAAAAATTGGAAAAATTTGTCAATTTTTGGTAAATGGTTTTTTTTAAAAATGTGAAAAATGACCATTTTCGCTTTAAAAACACAATTTTCCCTGAATCAAGATCAAAAAATTTTGCTTCATTGTTTGTAAAACAAATTTTTTTGAAAATCAAAATTTTGCCCTAGTGGGAATGAACCTGCGGGCCCAACGTTGCTTAACTTACCAGATCGGACGGGCGGCGCCTTGAACCATTTGACTATCGCCGTCGGACTTTTTTCCCACTGGCGGGGGAAACGGACTTTAACGAAACATTTTCAGGGTTCGAGCATGCGCGCAATCGATTCCCCATATAAAATACCTCTAGAGGAGTCAATTTTTAGAACAATACATTTTCAAAAAAAAAATCAAAAATCCACTTTTTTTGGCACATCCAAGTAGTAGGATACGTATTCTGATACTGCGTATTCTGATTCTTGACCCTTTAATCTATAAACACGAATGAATACCCCGTCAGAATAGCACACCATTAAAACCAAGCCATGGGCATTCGAAGAATCTGTCTCAACTTCCCGTTTATTACTATTTTTTCATCATAAATAAACAACTTATACTGGGCTTATTCGGATTATCCAACTTGTTTTCATTCCTTTCTTTCTTAATTAAATGTCTTAAAACTTCTCCTTCACATGAAACTTTAATCATTTTTTCTTCTTGTAGGGCTCACTTTTGCTGCGGAACTTTTCGGGCTTGTCAATTGTCCATCAGGATGATTTAGTCCTACATGTTTTCAGAAGCAATTCTCGGAATGTATTGGATCGAAGGTTGTGTTAAGTGCTACACATAATAGGCGGAAATTTTCGGGGGTCGATATACACCCAGCATAATAACCCTGCACGTGAAGCTGGGCCATTTCCACGATGCCAATGATTAGGGTATTTATGAAGATTGATGTGCGATGTTTTATTCTAGCAGATGAAATTTTTTGCGAGTACCAAGTGATTTTTATACGATTTTTAATAATGGCCAATTTTTTCTGATCAATTTTTTGTTGTTTATCATAAATCCATGATAAATGCTTTGAAAAAATTAGGCATCAATGATTCACCACTGGCATTTTGACCTACGAACAAATATGACACTTCACCAGGGGCCCGTTGCTTAGTTCTTGAAGTCGGATCCCGGAACCGGAAGTTGAAACCGGAGATCGGAAGTAAAAACTTCCAACTTCTGGTTCCGATTTGAAAAATTTGTACTAAATTGGAACCGGAAGTCGGAAGTTTTTACTTCCGATCTCCGGTTTCAACTTTCGGTTCCGGGATTCGACTTCCGGTTCCGAGGAATCGATTGCGCGCATTCCCGAACCTTAAAAACTCTTCTCTGACCCTGATTCAGGGAAAATGATAGGTGTATTGAAGCGAAATGAACTAAAGGTCGGAATAAAGTTTTTATAACTCGCCGAGACGAATAAAATATTTTTCAAATTCAATAATTTTTGTGTCATTTTACTCGTCTCGACGAGCTATAAAAACTTTGTTCTATGAATTTTCCCCCAAGTATCAAGATTTTGAATTTTATAATGTTTGATTAAATCGTTTCAATAAACAATCTGATTTATCACAAGCTCTTCGTTTCAATGTTTAAACACGTTTGAAATTTTTTTTGCAATTTTGTCTCGCTCATAAATTTTTTTGCCGTTAGATTTTTAAGTAGTGCCGTAAAAAATAAAAAATGCTCCAAGTTTTGTGCTCTATCACATGCCATTTTTCCCAAAAGTAGACATGTGCTTTAAGTTTGTTTGTGAAACGGACTCATGCTTTCAGAGAAGAGTTTCTTCGAAGAATATAGATTTAAACAAACTTTTAAAGAATTATTCGCCAAACATAATAATTTAGACTACATGTTTAAGACCAGGAATACTACAACGACGTGAATAATTATGAATTTTTTAACCATCACTATTATCATACGTGGGCAAGGAGAATGGGAGTAGCGACCAAAAATGCGAATTGGGTCTATAAAAACATCGAGTTTTCACGAGTTTGGTATATAAAAATGCGAATTTGTTGGTGATTTTCGTGATTTGAATATTATTTTTGGCGAATTTTCGGGTCGAAAAAATGAAAAAATCACCCAAATTACACCCTGTATTACTACAAAAGTTCAAATTTCCCTCCAAGATTCAAAAGTTCACGCAATAAATCTAATTTAATTTTACAAATTAAAGCGTAGGAATGACATTATATAAATCAGAGAATATACGTGCAGCATTATACGTGCAACAGAGATCTCTTTTTTTCCTCATCACTGTTTGTATTGGATTGTAGTGCTTAAAAAATGATTACTCGAATTGTCGGACAAATGGAAGAGTTGAGGAAAAGAGAGAACGGTACCACAATTGTTATTAAGGATGGTTGTTAGGGTGAAAAATGTTTGAAAAGAATCCAATAGGAGTCCTTTTGTTCAAGGAATGTGTGTTTTCTTAAAAGTTTCTTTGCCAATTCTTTGTCTATAGCCCGATCAGTGTGTGACAACAGTTATGCGTCATAGACCATATTTCAAGCTTCTCGTGCATTTTTCTTTGCATGAATTCATTTCTATATAAGATTTTCTACAAACGCGATTTACGTATTTTTCTATTGTTAGTCACTTAGAAAGTATACAAAGTTATGCTAGATTTAATATTTGGGTCCTAGGCAAGCTTTTACAAGTCTTTATTGTTGAGAACTTCATACATCAGTAAGACAGCCATGTGCTCTTCAGTATGATTTCTTTCTTTCAAATTTGGTCCGCAAGTGTAGTATCCGCAAATGTATTATCCGCATGTGTTAGTCCCCAGGTGTAAGTCCGCAAGTCGGAGGCGCTATTTGAGTGTCGAAGGCGCATCCGTCTGTGAACTTAAGTATTAAAAGCCCAAACAAATACTTTTTCTCGTGATGAAGCAAATGCCAGACAATTATTTCTGCTTAATCTTCTTCATCGCATATGAATTGAATACAATGACGAGGAAGTTAATTCAGCCATTGTTTGAAGAAGAAAAAACGATGCCCAACTGGTGCTTCTTCTCTTTAAACGATAGTCAAATCAAATTAAGTATAATTAATTTAGCCAATACAATTGGATGCTTCATATTCTAATGACGACTTTAAGTCATATATCTAATATATACTTGTAGTGCGAATCATTTTTTTCTTGTTCTTCATTAAACCATCTTTTATAGTTCTGTTTAAATCTCTTTAAGACTACAACGTTATGGTTCTTTGATAGCAATTAGTGTGGGAAGCAGACGAATTTTTTTCAGTTCAGTAAGTTACAATCATATGAAAAAATGATATATTCGGAAAGATCATGAAAAATGGAGCATTTTTTGCTTTTACGGCATGTTCTGAATCGTT
>JAQGBS010001736.1:0-14825 GCA_034698545.1 Acrobeloides obliquus
GTAATGATCAAAAATAATTTGAAGCTTCGCATGGACAAGTGTCAATGGGCACGCAAAGAGATCAAATATCTCGGTTACGTGATTAGCAAAGACTCAATCCGTCCAGACCCCAAAAAAATAGAAGCTATAAAGAATATAAATCCACCGACTACGTACAAACAATTACTTGGAGTTCATGGAGCACTATCCTATCATCGATATTTTATCCTCAATTTTGCAAAGATAATAGCACCAATTTCCGACCTTCTACGACGATCCAATTTCATTAAAGGAGAGTGGACTAAGGAAGCAGACGAAGCACTGAACATGTTAAAAGAAAAAATGTCATCTTATCCTGTGCTACGACCACCGAATTACAAGAAGCCATTTATCATCGAAACCGACGCTTCTAAGATAGCAATAGCCGCTGCTCTTTATCAAGCTGACGACAATTCGAAGAAATATTTAGTGGCCTGCGCAAGCAGAAGGCTCAATAAAGCCGAACAAAATTATGCTGCGCAGGAACTAGAAGCCCTCGCAGTAGTTTTTGCCTGCGAAAAATTCCGCCACTACATACTCGGAGCAGAAAAGGTAATAGTAAGAACTGATAATATCTGTGTAAAATATATCCTGAAAACGCGCCATGAATCCCAACGGATGGCTAAATTTCAACTTCGCATGCAAGGATACAACTTAGAATTTGAACATAGAAGCGGTTCAAGCAACAAATTCGCAGATTACCTCAGTAGAAATATTCACGACGAAGCATCGGAGCCGTCTTTGATCATCAGAATCCCTAAAAAACAAGTTGAACTTATTCGATCAGGAAACAAAAAGACCGAAGGCAAACCATCTGAAGACGAATATTCATTAATCCAAATTGGAGATGAAATAGAATTTCAAGATGTACACGATTCAACAAATTCTGTGGTGACTATCGTCGAGACTGTACAAAAATACACAGAACTAAAAGAAATGTTATTAATGCATCCAGATATAAGACCGGATATGATATTCTCGGAATCTCTGAAGATGTTTCAAGAAATGCAAAAGCAAAATGAAAAGATAGAACAATGGATTGCCTTCACATTTAGACTACGAAATGAAAGATGCAAGATTGGAGCCATGGTAATAGCTAAACCAGATGATCCAAAACCACAACCAATAAATGAAGTCACTTTGGAAATGGTGATCAAAGAACAAAAGAAAGTGGACGAGCTGAGAACTATCTATAATACCCTAGTTCAAGAAAATATACCAGTTGATAAAACTCGTGAAGAAATCACCATGGGGAAAGTTCAACGATATTCATTAATGAATGGAGCAATCTATAGAGTACCTCAAATGAATCATGAAGATATGCGGCTAGTCGTTCCCTACGTACTCCGAGAACCACTTATCAAGTCATACCATCGTTCACCAATACAAGGAGCTCATTCGGGTATCCAGAAAACCTATGATCTGATCAAGAAGCGTTTCTTTTGGCCAAAAATAAGAGATGATGTGGAGCAAATTGTGTTAACATGTGATGATTGCCAGAAAACCAAATCAAACTCCGAACAAGTTTTCACTGAACCTATGTTGCCAACGAAGATACCAGGAAGACCATTTCAATATTTGCATTCGGATATTGTGGGACCACTTCCACCAAGTTCTGATGTTAGAGGAGGAAGAATTCATATGAAATACATCTTGGTGTCAATCGATAGATTTTCAAAATTTATCATCACTTCTCCTATACAAGATATAACAGCCTTAACAGTTTGCAATACCATGGTAAATGACATCTTTAGTATTCACGGGTCCGTAGAAACAATTACTACGGACATGGGCACTCAATTTATGTCGGAAGTGTTCCAGAGTATGACCAGATTACTTGGAATCCAACACATCCACACAACTGCTTATAACCCTGCAGCGAATGGTACATGTGAACGAGTAAATCGCGATCTGAAGTCAACTCTTACAATATACACCAATAGATATGGTAACGATTGGACTCGCTATTTGCCATTAATCACTCATGCTCACAATTGCAGGGTGCATAAAACGACTGGGTTCTCTCCTTATTATCTTGTTTTTGGACGGGAACCTGTGCTATTTTCTGATTTAGGACTCAAAATAAACTTGAACAAAGAAAACTTTGATATGCCTAACTTTGTAAGAGATTTGCAAAAAAGACTTGAAGTAGCTTGGGAAGAAGCTACAGCAAGTATCGAACGTTCTCAACAAAACCAAAAAGCGCATTATGACCGAAATCAACATGCAAGACAGCACAATTTTAGTCTAAATGACTTGGTGTTATTCTACAGAGAAGTACCACCCTCAGAAGAACGCACGAAATTCGCCACCCACTGGCAAGGACCTTATCGGGTTAGCTACGTGAAGCCCCCAAACATTACACTTTTGGATGTCAATAATCGACCTTTTATGACTCATTTGAACAAGGTCAAAAAGTACTACCCTGAGGAACCACTAGCTATGCGCTTAAATGATGAACCCTCACTACAAAACATTAACAATCCAAACATCGAACCAGTCATCTCGGAGTCCGAAAATGAAAAGGAAAACGATTCTGAAGAAAGCAATCAAAATGTAACAAAGCAGATTGAAGAAGCACAGACAACCCTTCCTTTGATTGAAGAAAAAGCTAAAATATCAGAAATGCCCATCTCAAATCAAAGATATAACCTTAGGCCTATTGGAAATAGAGTAAAATTACTGGAGACCGAATATTAAGCGGAGTCAGAATTGCATGTTTAAACTAAAAACTTTATATAATTTTGTAATTAACAAACTTAACATAATCTATGTACTTACTTTTAACAAAGACTAACCCATAAACCGTCTAATCTTGCAAGTTTGGTTGTCAAAAGTTTTTTTTTACCTTAATACAATAAGAAATCTAATAAATGATTTTTTTAAAAAAATTTAATTTAAGAAGTTTCTAAAATTTTTACGATTAGGTCTCTAGCACTTGTAAGTTTTTGAGATATCTCTTTCCGAAGTTAGACAAATTTGCGCAAAAAGGCAAATTTTTGATAGAAATATGCAAGTTTTGTTTTGTCGAAAATTTTTTTTTTTCCTTATATCTTTAAAAAAATTTATCAAATGATTTTTTAATTTTAGTTTAGCTGTTTATAATTCTTTTAAGATTAGGTCTTTAGCACTTGTAGTTTTTGAGATATCCTGTACCGAAGTTAGACAAATTTGCCCAAAAAAGGCAAAATTTTGATAAAAATATGCAATTTTTTTTTGTTACAAAAAATATTTTTCCTTAAATCTTTAAAAAATCTAATCAAATGATTTTTTTATTTTAGTTTAGATGTTTATAATTCTTTTGAGATTAGGTCTCTAACACTTGTAGTTTTTGAGATATCCTGTACCGAAGTTAGACAAATTTGCCCAAAAATGCAAAATTTTGATAAAAATATGCAAATTTTGTCCTGTTGAAAAACTTTTTTCCTTAAAACTTTAATAAATCTAATGAAATGATTTTTTAATTTTAGTTTAGATGTTTATAATTCTTTTGAGATTAGGTCTCTAGCACTTGTAGTTTTTGAGATATCTTGTACCGAAGTTAGACAAAACTGCCTTAAAAGGCAAAATCTTGCAAAAACATGCAAATTTCGTTCTGTCAAAAAACTTTTTTCCTTAAAACTTTAAAAAATCTAATGAAATGATTTTTTTATTTAAATATGGAAGTTTTTAAATCTTTTGAGATTAAGTCCCTAGCATCTATATTTCTCGAGATATCTTGTACCGAAGTTAGACAAAACTGCCTTAAAAGGTAAAATCTTGCAAAATAGTCAAATTTTGTTCTGTTGTAAAACTTTTTCCTCAATTCATTAAAAAATCTGATGAAATGATTTTTTTATTTGAATATGGAAGTTTCTAAATCTTTTGAGATTAGGTCGCTAGCTTTTGTAGATCTTGACACCAAAGTTAGACAAATCTCCCCAAAAGTCAGAAACCTTGTAAATTTTAACTTTCATATAAATTTTCCTCAAACCTATACAAAATCTATTGTAAGATTTTTTTTGTTTAAGTATAGTAATTTTTTTTTATTAAAAAAAAATAATTACGTCACCTTTTGTGATTCTTGAAAATGATGTTTCGAAAATGTCTATCCTGCCATGAAATATAAAATTTTTGTTAAGCCATTCAAAATCCAATAAATACAAAAGAAATAAGCATATCACTAATTATGGGAAATGTTCGAATTTTTTACGAACAAATGCACTAGGGACAATATCGAAAATATCATTATTATTACAAAATTTTAAAAATAAATTTATTAAAAATAACCAAACAATAACTATATAACAAACAAAACAAAAACTTCATATGCCTGAGTGCTCTTGACAGTATGAGCAGGAATATTCTTTCCAACGCTCCAAACAAGGGTCGATGGCAGAAAGGCCCGGGTTGCTCTTCAACTTCTTAATCCAGTAATGGAATCGATCCCCATGGCCACCATCAGTACTAAAAATGACAAAATTAGAAAAATTAAATTAAATTTTTTTTAAAAATATACTAATTTTCTTGATCAACTGGGCCATGAAGGTTTCCAAGTGCATGAATCGTCTCGTGGAGAACAATCTCATGGAAGTCGAGCAAGTGACGCACGCTCAACAGATTTCTGTTGATGAAGATTGCCGGCTTGCCGTCCTCATAACCTGTCACTCCACCTTCGCTACCATCAGCCCAAGAATCACGATCTCCATCCCAGTAGTCGCTGCTTGGTAACTAAAATAAAGATATTAGCAAGGAAAAATTGAAAACAACAACCCCTGCACGGAAATTATTACAGTTGCAACAAACTGAACCGTAGGAAGTTTTTTCTTCTTTCTCTCTTCTGCGGTAAGGGTGAGCTCGAACACTTTCTTTACGACCATCAGCGCCCTTCTTTCATAATCAGCTACCATATGGTCGGCGCGATCAATTGGAACATCTTCGCCCACCACAAAGCCTTCAAAAAGCACCACGGCACGGGGCACGACCAAGTTTTTCTGTGCCACCTTATAATAATTACGTTTTTTTGAACCATAATATAGGATTCTCGGCATTTTGAATCTGAAGAATAATATATTTTTGAGAATTTAAGAAAAAGGGGGAACAAAATATTTTTTTTTTACTAAAATTACTCGAATGTGATGAATTCTTTTTCTCCCTATGAAATATCCCAGTAAAAAAAGGAAAACAACTTACTTGCTTTCGAACGAACTATTAGTACTAATTGTATCAAAAAATGACGACCTTTCATTTTGTTTTTTTCTAAAAAATTTAAATCAAGCTTTTCGTTTTAATACTCGCTCAAGTTCAAATTGGGAATCAAAGTATAATAAGGGAAAAAAAATCCCATTGAATTTTCAAACACATTTTCTTAAATTTTAATTTTATTTTAAAAATAACTAAAACAAATAACAAAAACATAAACATTAAAAACAAAATTGTGAACAATCAGACATTGTGGATATTAAAGCTGGTCTTGCTCGTCTCCAACTGCCCTTTTGATGCAAAAAGGGCAGTCTTCCTCTTTCCAACGCTTCAAGCAAGGGTCCCAATCATAACCATCCACCTTATTCTTCAGAAGCTCGTCGCACCAGTGGTGGAACCTATCGCTGTGGCCGAGGTGTTCGCTGGAAAAAAAAACAATATTAGATAAGAAAGTCAATAATCACATACTTTCCTTCAAGATTCCAGGGACCAAAGCGATACTCAAGGACATGAATTCCTTCATGGATAATCACTTCCATGAAATCCTCCATGTCCCGAGTTGATACCTGGGATCTGTTCAGGAAAATATGAACTTCCCCTCGGTATTCATCAGCGGTAAGTCCCCCCACCGCTCCAGACTTCCATGATTTTCGGTAAACATTGAAGCGTTTGTGCGACGGAAGCTAAGAGGAAATTATATTAATAATCAAAATTCCTTAACTACCTTCTTTACAAAGTGTATTGGTGGGAGGTTAGGAAAGAGAGCCCGCTGTTCGAAGGTCAGAGAAAGAATGAAGAAATGACGAAGAATTTCTCCAGCCTTTTCTTCATGGAGACGAACAAGGTCAGCATCAGCAGGAATAGAGTCAGAAAAATTTTCAATCAAATTTTTGAAAAATTGAGTTGATCTAGTCATTACCAAGTTCCTATTCCCAACTGATTTGTAGTCTCGCTTTTTTGTTCCATAATAGATTTTTCGTGGCATTTTTAGAGTGAAAAACTTAAATAGAAATATGTTTTTAAACAGGAAAAAAAGAGAAATTAAAGGGCATGTAGTTTTTTTTTGCACCCGAATAAAAACAATTGGTCATCAAGATGCGTATAAAGTAAGAAGGTCCCCAAACAGTTTATCGAATTACATTTAAACTCGACCAATGGTTCTTTTTGTCGTTTTAGACACAATCAGGAAGCAATGCTTGTTGCAATACGAAACATGTATGTGAAATTCGAAAAATATATGTGTAATTGATGTGATATGATTCGAAAAATGTATATGAATTGTGCAAAAGTATAGAATTAGCTGAAATTCGAACCCGAAACTGCTTTGTACACCCAAGCGCATTAACAATCTGCCACTGAGACCTATGCTGAAGACCGATAATTAAGGGACACTTTAATCTTTATTTTGTTTCTCATATTGTGTATGGATACCAAAGTTGAAGAATATGTATGTATACCGAGTAAAGTTGGAAGAGGATGTAGATGTTGCAGCGTATAGCATCATTTTTGTAAATTGTCTTTAGATTTTGGATTAACCACATAAAAATTTGGAACTGAACATAAAATGTACGTTTTGCTTGCATTTATTTATTTGTATTGACTTTAAAATCTGTTTATACGTTTTACCTGCATGTGCTTTGACTTTCTTACCCATGAAAACCATGAAAATTTATTCAAAAAATATTATACCATATAGGACAACAAAATGTTTTAATTTCTTAATAATTGAAATTTGGAAAATGTCTCTTCTTGTTCATATATGTCATCCCAAATTCACGGGCTATGCTGTCAACTAAAATAAAATACTTTACTTTTATTTTCAAATACTTTAATTTCTATTAAAGACTTATCAATTCTGATACTCATTGGGCTTTAAAATTTCTATTGTTCAAAATTATTAATTTTTAATTACCCATTTCCTCATTATTGCCAGCTCGGAGTGAGATTTCACGTTCAACAAAGAACTCATCTTTTCGGAATTCTGAAACTGATCTTGTAATGGCTTCATGAGTTGCTATAATTATTTAGAACATTATTTTTAATTTGTTTACAAAAATTTAAAACCTTCATAACCAGTGTAAAAGCCGAGTAGGCAGACCACCATGTAAAATCTTGGAGTCACGGAGTGCGTGGTTATGTTATTAACGAACATTTCATGTTCGGTGCAGGGAAGCATGACTTGGCCGCGATTGACCATTTTATGGCAGTGATTTGCAGTACATCGATGCACAGCATCAATGTGTGGATAGTTTACAACGGCCGGAACAATGAGTCCGGGCCGAAGCTGATGCATGGGACGTTCAAATGCTGAGATAAATTGTCGACGGTGCAATCGCTGCTCACAACCACCATAAATCTCAACAGTTATCTCATCAGAACCATTCTCTCTTTGTCGTTTGTTCTTACTTTGAACATCCAGAATCTTGACGGCCACCACACCTTAATTTTTTTTGTTACTCATCAAAAATCTCTGTATATCATTTTCTCAAAATATTTCTTACCAATCTCTGAAAGCGAAGTTAAAAGAGGATCGCAAGCCAAAAGGTCCACTTCAAGCCCAGTATTTGGAATGCCCCTAAGCCCTTTTGTTTCCAGTGTGTTGAACATTGAAAAGGGAAATAAGCCAGCCATGAAAACATTACGTTTTTGAAACTCGGGAATAAACGTTTCACGGTATTCCCAGACTACCATCAAATCAATCGCGGAGACTATAATAGAATCACCATGGAGTAACCCGAAAGAGTCGACAAATTTTGAGCTGATGTTATTTGTAGCACCACTATCTGTTGTCAACACATTGCGAGTCGGTAAACGCTCAAGAAACGATAAGGCTTGTTTGTGATGCGCCTTAACGTGACGGAATGGGTAAACACAACAGTCCGCAATATGCCATACGTAATAAAGACGATCGAGCAATTCTGGACGGTTTTCGAGATGATAGCCTATGTCTAGGTATGCCAAGCCAGAAGGACGCTAAAAACAATTTTGTGTTTTTAAGAAACGTACATAAGAATTTTATTTTTACAAACCTGAACCACAAAACCTTCTAGTCCATAGCCTTTTTTGAAAATTAAGCGTTTAGCGGGCGGAAGGATGACACCGCCACCAAGGTCGACCCCATTTAAAATCCAGTCGACCATAGGCACATTAACCGAAGTATCTATCTCTTTCATTTCTTCATAATAACAAATCCACTCTTTTGGCTAAATGTATAAGTACGTTGTGTCTAACAAATCCATTTTCTTACCCATTCATACTCATTTCTCGGAGGATATACGCAAATCATTAGGCGAGAATAAGTTTTGCCCTTCACGATAGGACACAACCGCTTGGGGGTTTTTCCGATCAACGTCCAAAAAATGTCCAAGACTTTCTGATTGAGAAAACAAGAACCATCTTGGTTTAAAATTTTGATATTATGCAAAGATTTGTCATAAAAGTTGTTCGGAATGTAGAAATCATAAGGAATTGGCGTCCTAGCACGGCAGGAATCTTGCATTCTCGGAGTAAGTGTTTCGAAGGAGTTTGTTAACAACCGAGATGATGAATGAGATACAATAGACGAAGAATATTGCTGAGATGCGGAATTTTTTGATGGAGATCGAATTACTACAGCTTTTTCATATACAAAAAACGGAACCGGAGTAGAATCTCTAGTCGGAGGGGAAACAATCGCAATTTCGTTAGTCGGCATAGGCGTGCGGCGGTCATTTTCGTCTTCTTCAAGATTGAGATCCTATAATTCTCTATTTACTAGATGCATTTTGTTTTTCTTTCTATTATAGACCTCAAACTCAA
The DNA here is from genome assembly GCA_034698545.1 of Acrobeloides obliquus. Lineage (NCBI taxonomy): Eukaryota > Metazoa > Nematoda > Chromadorea > Rhabditida > Cephalobidae > Acrobeloides > Acrobeloides obliquus. Next base: position 8,998 of record JAQGBS010001736.1, read on the forward strand.
CTTAGGAAAATTTCATAACCATTTGTAAATGTAAAATTCTTACATTATTAATAGGCGCTTTCCAACGCTTATAAGTAACTGACACGGAAGATGCCACGCTGGCTGATCTTTCGCTAAAAAACTCTTGATCATCTAGTTCTAATTGCTCCGTCCGATTCAACACATAGTCATCCACGGATATTCGACTTGTCTATAAAATTATTTTCAAAAACAAAAATTTTATTAAAAAGAAACGAAATTGTTTAATAAATAATTTTTACTTGGGAATATGGACGGAAAGTGCTCACGGAGGAATGAGGAGAAGCAATAATGGAATTTCTATTTTGGTTCCATGTATCATTTTGCTTAGTGAAAGCAATTTTTTGAGATTGAGCGTCATCGGTGACTTTGGGTTGATGTCGCAAAACAGGAATCTAAATATATTAAGACAGTATTTTAAGAAAAATGTTGTTTTACGAAAAATCAAAATTTAATTTAAAAAATACGAACTTCGCGAATAAAATTAAAATTTCTTTTTAAGAAAATAATGAGTTTTTGTTAAACTTATCCTACCGGAATTGGACGATCATTGAACAAGGGGGAATTTTCAGACCACTCAGAGATCCTCTTTAAGTTTCTAAATACTGCAATTAAGTTGAACAACTTCACACATTGAGGAATGTATGCTGTAGGTACTTCTCGACATAAACTTTGAACGACGCTAACAGTCTCGGAGATTATCAGGTGATTGGGTACCCGTGCATAAACCTTTGGAAGAAGTACACGAACGGATGCAAAGTACAACTCAAGCATGCCAATATCGGAGTGTGACTAAAATTTATTTTAAATTATAACAATAATTAGATACCCGGTACTCGTCGTATGAATTGCCTAAAAGCCTCACGGAAAAATCTACAAATGCTTCTATCCGATCGTCAAAGTACCCAACTTGGCACAAAGAGCCGATAAAACTATAATTTCAATTATTATCTATGAGACTGAATCATACGTCACAGCACCAATGCCAAAGTGGACGTCAATTTTGCCAAGAGAGACGCCATTCAAAAAATTCTCCAGGATACAAATAAATTCAACATGATTCGTATCAAGGATACAAATGAAAACAGCGAATTTATCTCTATAATCAACAAATTTGGCACCAAATTCAAAGAATAGTTGGGAAATTTCCATCTTAAACAAATCTTTATCCGCAATCACGGAGAAAGTATCAAAAAGTTCTTCGATAATGTCAGCGCCCAAGCGAGTTAACAAGTCGCGAATCTTTGATAGGCATACCTAAAATAAAATAAAATACTGCTTTTGAAATAATATTCTCACCGGTTTTCGCTCCTCTAAATCATTTTTTGTAATTGTGGAAATCGATTCTACACACGGAGATTGACTTTGAGAATTTTTTTGAAAAGCCATTTTGGATAATAGTTTTGAACAACTAGAGAATAAGATCTAAAATACAAATACATTAATATGTAATAACACAGATCAAAATAAGCAAAATTCACATAGGAAATATAATAAAAAATAAACAATTTTTGAGAAATAAATATTTTCGCAATTTTTTTTAATAATCGCAAGTAATTCTTATTCAGTTTGAAAAAATTTTGCATCGCATGTTGTTGTATAAATAAGCATGGAAAAACTATAATGCATGGTAAAACTATAACTTTGTAAAAAATTATAAAAAATTAATATCTAATTTGAAATGTTTGTCATTCAAAAACAATAAAACCTCTTTTAAAGCATCTAATCGATTCGGTACGCGATTCCCACCTATCAGACAACAGTGCAAATTCAGTAATTATACTCAGAATGATTGAAAATTGTCTCAAAAAATTTCTTATATGAGAATTCTATTTTTAAAGATTTTTTTTTTTTCATAATATCAAAAATTCCTTAAAAAGTTTATAATTTTTTTTACTCTAAAAACCTAACAAAAACTAATTCTGAACTACTCGAGTTTGCTAATAACTATAAAAAGTCAAATAAAATTAATCCGTATGTCAATACAAAAAGAGAGAAAGCCATCTGCCCAACCATAAACAAGTGATTGTTAAATAGATCATTTCGTTAACTCATAAAAAGACGAAAATCAATAAAACCTTTAGAACGCCTGAGGGAAACCTTTAAGCATAATGAATATAAACCACTTATACAATTGTAATCGATTTATTTTTATTCTAGAGAAAAACAAATAAATAAAAATCACTTTATTTAAGAACATTTTAATAACAAGAACAAAAAAAACTAACAAAAATCATGAATTCAAAACAAAATTTATTTAAAGAACTTTTGTTTCCTTCTTTCAAAAGTTTTATCGATCTCGGAGTTCCTAAAGATCAATCAATGAACCGGCACCACTTGTTTTCTTAGCCTTGCCCTTCGCCAATTTCTGATTAGATTTTCCTTTATTCTGACTGCCTCGAGCTGCATTGTTTTCACCTTCTAAAATTAATTTTTTTTAGTATTATTTTATTTATTTATGATTTGCATAAGTTATTATTGGAGTAAGTTAAAATTCAATTTTTACCTGAAACGCTATGATCAGGAGGCGACCCTAGAAACTTAAGTTTTCTCTCGCTCCATCGAGGGTGGCGACTGGAAAAATTGGTTTCTTTCTCCGAGTTAGATTTATTGGAATTAGGAAAACCAACCATCCAAACGCTGATACGATGTTTAATTCCCTTGTTGGCACTGGAAGTCGAAGCCTAAAACAAAAATTATAACCCATCTAAAACAAAAATTATAAATTTATTAATTAATCTATACATAATTCGGATAATGATTTCCTTACGATTTGTCAGATTTTTCATCTCTTTTTAGCTTATCTCTCATTCTCAATTGAAAATAATTTAGATTGTAGTCTTCTAAATTAAAATTATAACCTAAACTAATTTTTTTTAAATTTTTTCTAACCTCGGAGAAATTCGGAAAAATATATGTATAAGAAAATAAAATACTCTGAAAAAAAAGCGAGAAGGGATGCAAAAAGAAAATCTTAACCAGGTATCGATTTGAGTTCGAGTTCATGAATTTTATACTCGATGTGTTTATAGAGGGGCCAGTAGAACATTAGCTACTGCTTAGGCATTTTTAATGCAATTTAGAAAGACCTAAATGGTCGTAGGATCGGTGATCCAAGACCCCAACGGCTTGAGAGCAATCTCCGCCGGATTTCATTCAATCGAGTTGGAAATATTATTTCTCAAACCCAATTCGAACTTGGAAAGAATTAATGATTAAAAATTAAAAAATGACTAAAAAAATCTAAACAGCCATCCCAGCAAATGAGTTAAAAATCACTATAAAAAAACCCTATCCAATTCCCGAGTGGTAAATCTCATTTTCTATAAAAGCTAGATCTTTTAGTTAAAAAACCTTATGATATTGTAGGAAAAACCTAAATCTTACATTTTATACTTCTATCCTGAATTGTCAATTTTAGTCCTAATCTAATAACCTTGTAAAAAATGTTTTGATCTTAAGATATCTCTTCTATCATTTTTTTGCAAAAATTATTAAAAATATTTCTGTAGTAAAACCTAACTCAAAAATGAAAGAAGTCATGAAAAATAAATCCATTTGATAATGAAATAGCGTTATACAGTCTATATTACCTATTCTTTCAATGATTGATATTCTTTGGAAAATACTCCGAGCTTATGTATAGATTAATTTATAAATTACAAAATTTTCAAAATCACCTTACTTGGTTTTGACTTTCCATGCTCATCGGGAACGGAAGAATCGTATCCAGCACCGAGCTCGAGGCACCATCATTTCTATCTAGTGGCGATGAATGAATACGAGGATCGGCACATCCAAAATAAGAACCAGATGGAATAGATTCATTGGGAATAATGGATCGACTGCTCGAGGGCGAGAGAAATTCAACCGTGGGAGATTGCTCATAATGAGATGACGCAATTAAGACCGAACTATTCGGAATAGGGCGCTAAAATAATTTTTTTTAATCAAAAACAAAAAATATTTTTACATTTTTACCATATGCCCGGCGTCGAAGTCGATGACAAAATCGAAAACAATTCCTATTGGTTTGAGTCTTTGAGTGGCGTGTATGAATATTGGTAGAATGAAAAGATTGTAAGTTGCTAGCATCGCGAATTTGACCATCAATGTGTTCAGGCTCCAAGCTCCGAGATCGATGTGCGCGAAACACCAAAATGCCAAAAGCTAGCAAGTGAATGGTAAGGAAAGTTGCAGCAAAACTCGAACAGATGGCGGTCAAAACTTGAAGTTGGGAACAACCCTAAAAAACATTTTTAATTCTTAACAACAACAATAAAATCAAATAAATATTAATTTTTGTCAAACCTTTTATGCTTTCAAACAAAAATTAAAAAAGTTTAATTATCCTTTCTCACTTACTTCCGAATTATTACGACCGGGAATTAGAACGGTTGTGTTAATTTTGGCAGAAAGTTCATTTTGAATGATGTTAACTTTGTTTGTCCAAGCAACCTCGGAGGATTTGGGAACAGCTGGTGTAATTGTCGTCATCGCCGGACATACTTCACAGACGGGACAATCAACACACTTGCCCACACAACAAGCAACAAGTCGATGGACTTCATCATTGGGACTCTCCCAGTTAACGGCCTGAGACAAACAGATTCGATAGCCTGGGAATCTAAAATTTTCAAAATATGAAATCCTATAAAACTTTTTAATTAAGTAATTCTTACCCTTCTGGTGAAACACAAACGTGATGACGAGGACAATCAAATTCTTTTCCCGGAGGTCCACATAAATTGCTCGGAGGAGAATAAAGAAAGCGTGGACGAAGAGGGTCCATGTCCAAAAAATTACCAACAGCCGTATTCATCACCAAACTTGCCGAACAAACAAGTAACAAAGAGAAAAAACTAATACCCAAACAAGAAAGAACAATATTTTTACGATGCATGGTGACACTAAAAATATAAATGCACTTAATTAAAATATTAAAAAATAAATTTAAAAACTGTCTTTTCGCTCTTATAAACCAAAAAAATCTTTAAACAAAAATCCTATTTCTTAGCTATTTTATAGACAGACACTTTCGTACTTTAAGCAGGACTTACATTTCAGTTGACGATAGTCCGCCCAATTCCTATTCATTGCCAAAATCTTTGTCTGTTCCAATTCTACACAAAATACTTCTTTCTCTTTATCACAGTGCCAAATCTATAGAAATTTGCTTGGAACTTCCGCCGTATTTCACCGCAAATCTGTTTCCTTTTGTCCATAATCTAAAAAATAGCTTTTGATCAAACTGGAAGCGTGAAAAATCGCGCAATGAGAAAAACATAAACTAAACAAATCTAAAAATAAGCGAAAATGACTCACATCTTTTTGATTGTTTTTTGTCTCTTTCAAAAACCACTTTATACACGAAAACAAAAAATCAAACACGTATATAAGATTAACTTAAAAAAATTTTAGATTAACTCAGAGAAAGTTCAGCTATATCGATTTTCCAATTATGGATGGAAAAGATCAGTAATGGCATGGGACAGGGGTCCCATTAAATTTAGCAGGAGGGGGGTAAAGTGACACTTTTTAGACGATCAACCAAATGAAACCAACACAATGGATTCAGTGTAACATTAGAGTTTCAAGCCACAAAACTCTAAGAACGAAAGCTAATCAGTTCCATCTATACCCCACCAAGTCAAGTCAATAATTAGCATAATTGGACACAACGCTCAAACCATGATCAGCCGTGGAACATTTGCACTAAAAAGAACCTCTGAAGAATGGCATAAACCCAAGGCAGAAACACAATTTGATCAACCTTAGTATCCGCATTTCTTACCCACATTGAACAATGA
>JAQGBS010001737.1:0-14814 GCA_034698545.1 Acrobeloides obliquus
ACTACTCGATTCGCTTCTACATAGGAGGAAAGCAATGGACGAAACTAGATCGGAGAGTAGGGATGGGAGAGGAATGTGTGTGTTTCAGAGAATGCAAACAAATGTGTCTAGGGACAATATGTACTATTCGAATAGGAGAGTAAAAAAATACAACAAAAAAACAAAAATGATATTAAAAAAAGGGTTTTTTCTTCCCTGATTTAGGGAAAGAGGTGGGTGTATTGAAGCGAAAATGAGCAAAAATTCGGATTTTCGCCGGAAAACCGAGTGTCTAGGGGTTTTCTATGCGAGAAATCGATTGCGCGCATTGCTAAATCATGAAAATGCTACCCTGATTCAGGGTTAAGGGTAGGTGTATTGAAGCGAAAATGAACCACACAAAAAATCCCCACATAAACTTGATAAGAAATTTTCTAGCAAAAAAAGATTTCAATTTTTTAAGGTATGGTTCAAAAATCGACGTGCAAAGGCCCGACAACAGAAAAAAGCTAATGAATCACACCAACAGACTTCATCGGGCAGCTCAAGTTCTTCATCAAGCACAGCTTCAGCGGATCAGGCTAGCAGCACCACAACCGATTCTGTTGATGTAAGTTTTAAAGTTTTGTTGTGTGTATGAAAATTCCTCAAAAAACAAAAAATTCATCAAAAATGCAAAAATTAATTTTTAGATCAAAACCGAAGAGCCAGGATTACCGAACGAGTCAACAACGTCGAGTTCACCTTCATCACAGGCACCCGTCACTTCGACTTCTCAAGAACTCGATCTCAAAAACGTCGCCTCCAACTTAAACTACTTGGGAACCATTTCACCATCCGCCGGCTATACCGCGTACAATACAGCTGCTGCATTCCGCACACAGTATCCAGCCTATGGAACATATCCAACCGCAGCCGGCATGGAATATCTCCAATATGCGACTCCAGCCGTCACCACACACAATCACTACAGCGTTGATCAGTGGAAGTTCCCGACGATGAATATGAACAGTTAGGCTGGGAAAAAATAGTCTTTTTTGTATAAAACGTAATTTTTATTGATGGGATTTTTTTTGATTTGAGAATTTTAAAACATGAAAAATTGGCTATTTTTGAAATTTGTGTATTACAACGAAAACATGAAAAAAGACCAAACGTTTGATTTTAACGAAAAAAATGATAGGAAAAATTCTAAAGATTTTTTTGCCTATCGTTATTTTCCTTGAAATCAAAGGTGGGATCGAACTTAGCTGTCTCAACGTTGCTTAACTTGCCAGATCGGAAGGTCGATTTCTTTATCCACTGTGCTACGTTGTCGACACTTTTTATAGCTCTCACTATGAAAATAGTTATATTTTAGTGGTCTAAACGTGAAACGAAATTTTGATTTTTCACTCAAAAAATCTAAATTATGCCAATTTGAAAATTTTCAATAATTGAAAAATTCATTAAAAATTAAAAATCTTTCTCAAAAATCGTGAAAAATCCTAGACATATATATTTTTGAAACCAAAAATATCGGTTGTGATTTTTGCTTTAGTAAAGCGATTTATACATTTTTGCAAAAATTTTTTTAAATCATTTTTTTGTAGCATTTTTGTAAGTCATTTTTGATAATGAGATTCTATGGATCATCAAAAATAGGTAGTTGATTGTTGTGTCTGCCTTTTTCATGAGATTGTATTGACTCGTAACAAAAAGAGAAAAGTGCGATCAAAAAACGTTATTAAGCTCTAAAATCTCTACAAATATTGTATTATTATCGTCATTAGAAAAAAAACCAATAGTCGTATTACGTCGATAGAAATTTTTGATAACACAAAATTTGTGTATAGGTTGACCCAAAAACCGTACTTTTGCGTTTTTATAGTGAAAAGTTTTGCAAAAATTTTTTTCAAAAATCACCTATAAGGGGTCATGCGATTTTTGAAAAAAATTTTCGCCAAAAAACGCAAAAGTACAGGTTTTTTTGGCTCATCCTGTATTTTTGAACAAAAAATGCTCGACCCAGTGATACGAATGTTAATTATGAAATAATACGAGAGGAGATTTCAAAAAGAAAAATATGTCAAATTCACTTAGGCTTAGGCTTGGGCTTAGGCTTAGACTTGGGCTTAGGCTAAGGCTTAGGCTTGGGCTTAGGCTTAGGCTTAAGCTTAAGCTAAGGCTTAGGCAAAAAGTTCTTGATAATTCATCTAAGCCTAAGCCTAAGCCCAATCCAAAATTGCGTTTTTTCTTCACACAATCCATAGATTTTTTAATAAAAAATTTGCAATGGGTACAGGTCTCAATTAGCGAAGTACTTTTTTGTTGGTAGTTTTTTTTCAAATATTTTTCGAATGCTCTCTCGTCTTCAAGCATCTCTTCTGTCTCTGTTTCTGTCTCCTGTGCTTTATTATATAAATTTTATGTAGTTGGACATTTTCAAGTTTGAATAAAAAAATTTGACAAGAAAAACTGAAAATGCTCATCAGTGATTTTTTTGGTTTATGCTATTTTATGTATTGAAGTGACCTCTTTTTTTATATGCTATAGTTTTTATATTAGGTGGAAATGTGCAACATTTTTCTTACGCATTGTATAATTTTTATAATTTTCAAGAGTATATTATATTTATTTTATATGTCAAATAAAAAGTTTATATTATACAAGAATTGTTGTATGAACAAAACATGGATTGCCTAAAAAATGGGATTTGTACAGGAAATAATTTCATCCATACAGGATACCTTAGTAGGTTGGGACTATCATTGATTTGGGGGGTTTCTCGTCATCCAATCGGTCATTTTTGATGCGGTTTTTTGTAGGAGAGAGCTCAGACGATTCTGCTTCAGATCCTACAAAAATATTCAAAATTCGCGTTTTCTGATATGCGAAGTTGAAAGTTTTTTTCAGTTTGAAGTTTTTCAAGCAACTTTTCTCCGTCTTCCCAATAAGGTAGAGAATTGATTTGAACATCATCTGATAGCTTAGTGATACCCCCAATAACGTAAAAAACCGTATCAAAAAATCTTGATGAGAAATAGAATTATCAAAATAGAGAAAAAATGATAAAGAATTTAAGGTTGTGTTACTAAATTGCCTCAGTGGCGCAGTAGGTTACGTGTTTGGTTGTTATCCAAAAGGTCGCGGTTCAATACCCGCTCTGTCGCTTAGTTTTTGCCCAAAAAATTGGTCTCAATTTTTACAATTCTATTTCTCATCACTGTTAAAAGATTTTTTGAAACGGTTTTTTTACGTTGTTTGGGACATCACTTAGCTATCAGATTATGTTCAAATCAATTCTCTATTTTATTGGAAAGACGGAGAAAAGGTGCTTTCAAAACTTCAAACTGAAAAATTCGCATATCAGAAAACGCGTATTTTGAATATTTTTATAGGATCTACGCATTTTTGTAGGACTTAAAAGGTTAAAAATTTTTATATTCGCTGTTTTTCGATCATAGTGAAGGAATTCTGTTTTTGATGTCAGAAATTTCATATCCTTTCAGAGTCAATTAATCTTCACCGTGAAGTTAGAAAGCAGCTTACAGCATAAGCTTTCATAGTCTCAACTTTGATTTTCAATAGCCTCCAACGCAAAATTTTTTCCTATTCGAAAAATTTGGTTTAAAAGATCTTCTACGTTGTCTAACCAGATTTTCCTTCAGATAAGGACTCCTGAAATTCCTATCGTTTTTATACTTGAAACATTCACACAATGAATTTCGGAAAATGTTTTTGAAGCAAAAACCAGACATGAAAAGTTAAAAAAATACGTCATTTTAGCGGCTGATTAGCCTTAGACCTTAGTCCGTAGCCTTAGTCCGTAGTCCTTAGCCTTATGCTTTAGTCCTTAGTCATTAGCCTTATGCCTTAGTCTTAGTCCTTAGCCTTAGGCCTCAAAATGATCCTATTAGAGGTAATTCGATGCGGTGATTCGATTGCATGCATTCCCGAAGCGTGAAAATGCTTCCCTGACCCTGATTCAAGGAAAAATTGGGATTTTGAAGCGAAAATGGTCATGTTTGATTTTTCTCCTGAATCAGAGCCAGGCATAAATTCATTTTTTCCCACAAAATTGGCCTCTGAACAAGAATGTTATTGCCATTATTTTCTATTCGCAGTCGTGGTGACGAATACAGCCAAATAGATTACCAACTCTAAAAATGCGAAGACGTAAACAAATGTATGTATTGGCTTATACATAAACCAATTTAGTTATTGACTATGTTTAATCCTGGTCACCTGAAAACGACCGTGTCCTTTTTTCAAGATTGGATGTTTTAGCTGGCCAATCCAACACGAGGAAAATATTTACGCATTTCTACATTTGTGATCCGAGTTAATCCGCTTTCCAATTTGATGGATCCATTTCTATGATTGCTTCTAGCAATTTCGATTTTTGTTTTCTGCAGGTATTTCTACATTTGGCCAGGAATTTCTCGACGTATATCCAATCAAAGAGTTTCGAAAAATTGTTGTTTCCTTTTTGAGGGAATGAGCCCATATGATTTGCCGACTTTAGGGGGAATAGCAGCTTTTTGACGCAAGCAATAGGAATAAATACAAGATCTTCTCAGAATAGATAATCTCGTTGCGTATGTATGGTAAAGCCCAAAGTTTGTTTCCATTTGTTCGATTGGATACTTTATGTGGAAAAATAGACCGGAAACCGAAAAAGATGGATTTGAAATTCTCTGATTTATATTCAGGGTGGTACAACATAACACACGCGATGCGATAGGTAAAGATGAATGAGAAAAAGATGATTGCGTACAAGTTATAAGAAACAGGGTTTTCGCGTTAATACACAGACACATTCAAAACATTGAAAAGTTTATTTTAATTGGCAATTTGTAAAAGTACGACTGCGACGAACACGTCGAACGGAGCCCCAAACGGGGCCTCGAACACGCTAAAAAGTTCCAATTAGGCTTAGGCCTAAGCTTAATTGGGACCCTTTGGTGTGTTCGGCGCCCCGTTTGGGGCTTCGTTCGGCGCAGTCGTACTTTTACAAATTGCCTTCTAATTGGTCTTGCTAAGATGCCTTCTTTGGTCTTGTTACGATGCCTTTCTTGTTGCGATGCCTACAGGGCTTTTGCGCTAATACACAGACACATTCAAAACATTGAAAAGATTATTCGAATTGGTCTTGTTGCGATGCCTATAGGGCTTTCGCTTCGATGGTACATTTTTATTGATTCAGGCAAAATTGCCTGACTCAATTAAAATTTAAACATTGAAACGATTTGTCCAACATTACAAAATTCAAAATTTCGGAACTACTTCGGCTCTTATATCCCAAAAAAAGTTGTCTGGCCATGAAATAAACCAGATTTATTTTTGAGGCAAAATTAAATTGATTCAGGTGGGATTTGAACAGAGACCATTAGACTCGAACCCGGGAACACTACCACTGAGCCAAGTTCACGTTAAAATTCGGATTTTTAATTTTGCTTATAATTTAACACGAATTTCTTTCTTTTTAATAAATAACTACTTTTTTCAAAAACATTTTTTTGTGAAAGTTTTCCAGCATTTGAATGTGTTTGTGTATTAGCGCAAAACCCTGTTCCTTATAAGTCTACTTTTCCAAATAAAGAACCTAATCGAGCAAATGGAGGAAAACTTTGGCTTTATCATACATATGCAACAAGATTAGCTATTCTGAGAAAATCTTGTGTTTATTCCTATTGCTTGCGTCAAGAAGCTGCTATTCCGTAGCAAAACAGATGGGCTCATTTGCTCAAAAAGGAAAGGCAACAAATTTTCGAAACTTTTTGATTGGATACACGTCGAGAAATTCCTCACCAAAGGAGGAAATACCTGCATAAAGCCAAATCGAAATTGTTAAAAGCAATCATAGAAATGGGTCCATCTAATTGGATATCGGATTAAATCGGATCACAAATATAGAAATAAGTCATTATTTCATTGCATTAGAGTGGCCAACCAACAAATTCCAATCTTAAAAAAGAATACGGTTGTATTCAGGTGACCAGGATTAAAAATAAAAAACCCATGATATGATGATATTCGTTTTGAAGCGCTCGACGAGCTGACAAGGGACATTTCAGAGCTGTAAAATCAATTTTTTTCTAATTTTAGCAAGAAGTGTTGGGCATACTTTACTTGTTATAAATATGTTTTGTGGTTTGGGTGTCTATTGCTTCGTTGCGGAGATATTGGCATGAAAACTTTATACATTTACAACTTGATTAAATTTGAACATCTCAAAATAATAGCAAGGATGGTCGAGTGGCAAGTGACTCGCCTGTCAGTAAAAAAACGTCTGGCTCTTTTTCCTATTTGCAAAAAATTTATTCTAAAGAAATAATATAAAATATACATATGAAAAAAAGGCATTTATAAACTCTGCTTTGATGGTAGATTCGAAAAAAATTTCGACTCTGGTGAGCCGAAACCTAAGCCCAAGCCTAAGCCTAAACTCAAACCTAAGCCTAAACCCACGCTTAAGCCCAATCCTAAACCCTCGAATCCGCGCCAATAACATGAATGACCAGTATCTTAGCCATTAGACCATGTGCTTTTTTAAATTACTCCATGGAATAGAGTTTATATAAGCAGTGATAAAAATGAGGTTGTTTTCGATAAGTCGATATCAAAAAAATGTACAATGTTTAAAAAATTATGCAAACAAATAACAAAAAAAACACCCGCAAATCCTACTATAATGTTTAGCTTTACGAAAAATGTCGGCTACTTGGCGAAGTGGATAGGGAAGCCGCCCGTCCGATCTGGCAAGTTAAGCAACGTTGGGCTTGCACGTTAGAACAAAAATTTTGATCTACAAAAAACTTTCATTACAAAGAATGGAGCAAAAATTTTTTGCTCCGAGAAAAGTTTTTTGTAGATCAAAATTTTTGCCCTAGTGGGATCGAACTTGCGAGCCTAACGTTACTTAACTTGCCAGATCGGATGGGAGCTTCTTTATCCACTTTGTCAAGTAGAAGACATTTTTCTTAAAGCTAGCCATGAAAAAGTTGTACATTAAACATGTAATGTGACCTTGATTCAGGGAAATAGATGTGAGTATTGAAGCGAAAATCGAACATAAACTAATTTTCTCAAGCTTCGGGAATGCGCGCAATCGGTTTCTTTTTAAAATTACCCCCAAGAAGATGATTTTGAGGCAGAAAACCCAAAATTTTTTGATTTTCGCTTCAATACAAAACACTCATTTCTCTCAATCAAGGTTTGACTCAGAATTTATCGAGTAGCTTAATGTCCGGCAACTAGTTAAATTGCTATCATCAAACGAAGAAACCTTTCTTTCAAGCTTCCGCTTTTGCCTGATCGTAAGATGATTGACTGAGGCCATTTTTATGTCGGCACTAGTATGGCGACGTTGGCCATTTTTGAACGAAACTGTTTCTGCATCCGATTCCGAGCTTGCTCGACTTCTATAAATACTTATATAGCAACACAATTAAAGATTTGGAACTACTACACAATGGGGGGGGGGCTACCCACGTGAAAAATTTTCAAAAATTTTGTCTGGAAATGACTCCTCTAGGGCTAAAAAAATGCGGGAAATCGAATTTAACATTTTCGAAGCGAAAAAACGCTTTCCTCATTCAGGAAAGGCATATTGTGTATTGAAGTGAAAAGTTGCAAAAAACTCTCCAAAAACTACTTAAGTCTAAGTTCAAACCTAAGCCCAAGCCTAAGCTTAAGTCTAAGCCTAAGCCTAAGCCCAAGCCTAAGCCCAAACCCAAGCCTAAGCCCGAGTCTAAGCCCAAGTCTAAGCCCAAGTCTAAGCCCAAGTCTAAGCTTAAACCTAAGTCTCGCAAAAATGCGGTTTTTGCGACTTTTCGCTCCAATACACAGTCCTTCCTTGGATCAGGAAAGCGTTTTTTTGCTTGAAAATATCAAATTTGGATTCCCCACATGTTTTTACCCCTAAAGGGGTCATTTCCAGAAAAATTTTTTGAAAATTTTGGGTGGCTCCCTACCCTATTGTGTAGTAGCTCCAAAGATTTTTTACCCTGTCCTCCTTGGGAAGCAAAAACTTTGCGCAATACGCCCAAGTTTTGAGGCATGAGAGCTGGCTGTAGCTGTATGATTCTCGTTGTCGCTAGGACAATCTTTTAAAATGGCAAGGTAGCCATAGCCTTCGGTCGTTCTTTCAAGTAAGATGGTAAATTTGGTAAGTATTTCTTGAAAGGTCGGTCTTTCTTCCGGGTTTTCAGCCCAACAATCTTGCAATAGTTCGTAACTAAAAAGTAGTGATGCGTCGAAATCGAAACAAAGCCGAAATCGGGGTCAAAATTTCGAAACCGAAATCTCTTAAGGTTATCAAGAAACTTTTTGCCGGAGTCTAAACCCAAGCGTAAGCTCAAGTCTAAGCCCAAGCCTAAGCTCAAGCACAAGCACAAGCACAAGCACAAGCCCAAGCCTAAGCCCAAGCTTAAGCCTAAGCCTAAGCCTAAGCCCAAGCCTAAGCTCAAGCCTAAGCCCAAGCCCAAGCTTAAGCCTAAGCCCAAGCCTAAGCCCAAGCCCAAGCCTAAGCCCAAGCCTAAGCCCAAGCCTAAGCCCAAGCTTAAGCCTAAGCCCAAACCTAAGCTCAAGTCTAAGCCTAATTTTCAAACAATTTTTCACATGGATGGCCCCCCTATTGTGCTGTAGCCTAATTTTTTGGTTGTTAATAGCTCAAAGATTTATGACCCGACCCTCTCCTGAAATTTCGACCATAGCTACAGCTCTGAAAAGCATACATTTCTAAACTGCAAAATTCAGGTTTCTCTGGTCTTCCTCCATCTTGCAAGTGCCTTAACATGTCCTTTGTATCAACTGTGGCAAATGGTGCTTCTCCAAATGAATAAATTTCAAATAGCAAAAGCCCATATGACCATCTAAATTTTTGTTACTTTTAATGATTTTCTACCAAAATGCGACGTACACATCCGACTTGACACTAAACTCATGCCGTTGTAAACTTTCTATAGCCAACCACTTTATGGGTAGTCTTCCAGAACTTGTTACAACGACTCCGACTCCCGATTTTCGTTTCTGTTGATCAGATCCAAGATTCAGATCAATTGTAGTTCGTCGTGTGCTTTTTTGAATACATAAGCCAAAATCACAAATCTTCAAAACAAATTTTGAAGCTACTGCACAATACGGGATGGGGGGGGGCACCAACGTAAAAATTTTTGTGGAAATGACTAGGGCAAAAACATGCGGGGAATTCGAATTTGACAAGTTTGAAGAGAAAAAACGCTTTCCTGATTCAGGAAAGGGCTATATATTGAATCAAAAAGTCACAAGAATGCGATTTTTGCGACTTTTCGCTTCAATACACAGGCCTTCCCTGAATCAGGGAAGTGTTTTTCCGCCCGGACTGGTCAATTTTGGTCAAAAGTGGATGATTTTTTGGTGAAAATTTGAAAAAAATTTTGTGTAGAGTACCATCAAGGTATACTAGACCCCTTTTTTTACTTTTGCATTTTGTTCCTCATCCAATAAAATATTTCGGGCAGCAAGATCACGATGAACAATTCCTTTCGACGACAAGTATCTCTAGATTGAAAAAATTTTTTGGTCATAAACTAAAAATTTATACCATTCCATCAGCTATTTGCCATGCAAATTGCATGAAATCTTTTGTCAACCCTATCTTTTCTTCACATGTTGTTGGATAACACTAAACAGTTGGGAGCTACTAACAATAGGGGGGCATCCACGTGAAAAATTTTTCGAAATTTTTTTCTAGAAATGACTCCTTCTAGGAGTAAAAACATGCGGCAAATTCGAATTTGACATTTTCAAAGCAAAAAAACTTTTCCCTGGTTCAGGGAAGACCTGTGTATTGAAGCGAAAAGGCGCGAAAATCGCATTTTTGCGAGGCTTAAGTAGTTTTTAAAGAGTTTTTTGCCACTTTTTGATTCAATACACAATACGCCTTCCCTGAATCAGGGAAGCGTTTTTTCTTTAATTCTCACGACGATCGGGTTTTAGGCAAAATTTGCATTTTTACAACTTTTCATTTCAATATACACTACGCCATCCCTGAATCAGGGAAACGTTTTTTCGCTTCAAAAATGTCAAGTCTGGATTCCCCACACGCTTTTACCCCTACAGAGGTCATTTACAGAAAAATTTTTGCGTGGATGGCCCTCCCCCTATTGTGTTAGTAGCTCCAAAAGTTGTTGTAGAAACGATGTTACATTTTCAAATTCCAGTCTTCGGTTTCGAAGATATTGCATCAAGTCTATTGGCATAAATTCCAAAACCAAGCACAACGGATCTCCGATTGTTATACATCCTAACATGTTGACAATGTTTTCGTTGTAGCCGATCCATTTCATCTTAACATATTTTATTGTTGACATACATGAAGAGACACACACGTACGCAAATCCTACCCACCCAATTTGACGGGGGTGGGGGGGGGGTCGCGAGCAGTGAGAAATTTAAATTCGAAACGCGCACAAAAAATTTTTGACACGCGCGCGAAGTGCGCGTAGTGATCATGAACTTAGCTCAATGGTAGTGCTATAAGATTCGAATCTAAGAGCCTCGGGTTCGAATCCCACCTGAGTCGATTTGATTTTGCCTGGAAAAACATAAGACCACATATTCCATGTGATCTTATGCTTTTTCCCAAAAATTTTTTAAGTTGCTATACTAAGATGAACGCCCTGTATGATTGCAAGAAGAAAGATATCTTTGTATTCATACCAATTCAATTTCGCGAAGAAATTCCTTTTTGGCAGTTTCGCTGGCGTATTTGGGCAGCGTCTTGATGGCAACATCACAGTTTTCGAACCTTGTCGCTATATGAACTTGATTCCGATAATAGTGGTCAATGCATGGGGGTTTTCCTTTGATCTTGCCTAGTTTAAATGATATTCAACAAGACAGAAACGAAATCAAACCTTTGTAAACTTGCCCATATGCACCACTGCCCAGCTTTTCCCGACTAGCTACTATTTGATCGTTGCTAAGTTCCCAGTGATCAAGCCTGCAATAAAAATAAAGTCTCTTCACGGTGAAGTTCCAAAAAGCATAGCCAAGTGGATAGCATCACTGACTTCGAGTTTGAAGACCCGAGTTCAATCCCGCCAAATCTTTTTGCATTGTCCAAAATTGATGAAAATTTTTGCCTAAGGGTAACTTTATGTGAAAAACACGTTGATGATATTATTTTGCTTAATCTTAAATCTTGATATTTTTCAAAAAAATTGATTTTTCTATTTTTTACAAAAATTTTCATGAAAAAATAATATCACCAACGTGTTTTTCGGATAAAATTACCCCTAGGCAAATATTTTCATCAATTTTGGACGGTGCAAAAAAGATTTGGCTCCAAGCGGGATTCAACCAGGGCCTTCAAACTCGAAGTCTGTGATGCTATCCACTAGATTATACTTTATGGAACCACTCTGTAAAACGGACTTTACAGAGTGGCCAAAAAAAGTGGTTTTTTTTTATTTTTTGGGACTCGGAAATTTATTTTTTTTTAAATGAGCCCTCTACGCTTCCCTGCCCCTGAATCAAGAAAAATGGTTTTGAAGCGAAAATGGTTATTTTTGTTTTTCGCATTTTTTTATCTAGAAATCACTCTTCTATGGGTAATTTTATGCGATAAATCGATAGCACACGTTATCGAAGCATAAAAACGGATTCCCTGATACAGAAAATGACAATTTTCACTTTTTCTTTAAAAATAACCAGTTTCCTTCAAAATCAATTTTACCCTGAATCAGGTTCAGGGAAGCGTTTTTACGCATCGGAAATACGCGCAATCAATTCCCCGAATAAAATTATCCATAGAGGGCTCAAAATTTCGATTTTGAGAGAAAAAAATTCAATTTATGAGCAAAAATTTCGATTTTGAGAAAAAATAAATTTCTGGGCCCCAAAAAATAAAAAAGCCATTTTTTTGGCCCACTATGTACTAATGTATTCACCAAGATTGCACTTACATATGAAGATCATTATTCGAATCGTTTTTAAAGGAAAAAAATGCGACTTTTTTCAAGAGAATGGCTCGTTGACGGACAACTATGGCGACTATCAACACAATAAGAGCAATGGCAAAGATCAAGCCAATAATCAGAAATATTTCAGCAAGATGGGACCTTGCTTTAAAGAACCAGTCCAATGGGAGAAAAAAAGTTGTCAATTTTTGTTGACATTGGGAAAGTTCATGAAAAATGGAGCATTTTTTCTTTTTACAACATGTTCTGAATCGTTGTAGTTGTTGAGAAAATTGCGTTTGAAAGTGTTCATGTCTTCGTTGTAATACACAAACTTTTTTGAATTTTTTGCATCGATTTTTTGAATTTTCATAAAATGAACATTATAGCAATTTTTATAGCTAAATGAGGTAAACAAAATGACACCAAAATTATCCAATTTGAACATTGTTTTGGGTTATTGAAACGAAAATTCTGATTCAGGGTTTTCGTTTCAATAACCTAAAACAATGTTCGAATTGAATAATTTTGGTGTCATTTTGTCCGTCTCATTTAGCTATAAAAATTGCTGCGATGCTCATATTATGGAAGTTTAAAAAATCGATTTTTGACAAAAAAAATTCAATTTTTTTCTCAAAAATCAAATTTTGCTCAAAATTGAAATTTTTGCTCAAAAATCGAACTTTTTCTCAAAATCGAATTTTTTCTCAAAAATCGAAATTTAATTTTTTCGATCAAAAATTTGATTTCTCACAAAAAATTCAATTTTCATCAAAAATTCGATTTTTTACAAGAAAATTTCATTTTATAAAAGTTTAAAAAATCAATTTTTCCTCCGAAAAAATTCAAAAAAGTTTGTGTATTACAACGAAAACATATCAATCGAATTATCTCAAAAGTACAACGATTTAGTGGTTGTCGTAAAAACCAAAAATGCTTCATTTTTCATGAACTTTCCCAAATATCAACAAAAATTGGCAACTTTTTTCCCACTAGACCTTTAGAAAGTTAAAAATTTTTTTTCGAAGTTTTTTCTTACCTTTGTCCGTATCCGGTTTAGGAGTAGTAGAATGTAACCAAAAAATTGGTTCTGGCACAAGATTCGATAAATTAGAGAAGCGTATCGATGCCTTTGGAATAGTTGAATTGACATAATAATAAGATTCTGCTTGTTGGTCAAATAAAATCATGGTAAACAAAAAGTTTGATAGGTCTTTATATAGTTGGGATTGATATGCATGAGCAAAATTCTAAAATGTAAAAAAATTTTTGTCTAACCATGCTTTTTTTGCATGGCAAAATCAAAGCGACTCAGGTGGGATTTGAACCCGAGACCCTTAGACTTGAATATTGGAACACTACCATTGGACCAAGTTCACGATAAAAATCGGGTTTTTAATTTTGCTTACTCGAATAGGCTTTAAATCGACTTAAAAAACTGTTTCTAGATCAGAAAAACATTTTCTGATCATTTTGGAGTAAGTTTTGAAAGTTCGATTTTCGACCCCCAATGGACCCGCCAGGCCATCTGGCCACCATGGGTCGAAAATCGAAATTTCAAAACTTACTCTAAAAATGATCAGAAAGTGTTTTTCTGACCTAGAAACAGTTTTTTAAGTCGATTTAAAGCCTATTCGAGCAAAATAAAATCAAATTGGGACCCCCGAAAGTTCTATTTTTCCAAAAAACCCTCAAAAAATCAATATTTTCCCTGAAGCAGGGTCAAGGAAGCATTTTCACGCTTTGGGAATGCGCGCAATCGATTTTTCACATGATTTCACCCCTATATAGGTCAAAAATCGAGAAAATTTTTTTCGGAGAATGACCCCCAAATGGCTCCCTCTTTAAAGGTCTATGCCACGTATTTATAGTTTTATGCCAAAAAATTTTGTTGCCCAATTGGCTAATTTTTTGTATATAGGGATAATTTTATGCGGGGAATCGATTACGTGTATTCCCAGATCCTGAAAATGCTTCTCTGACCCTGATTCAGGCTATATGGTAGGTATACTGAAGCGAAAATGAACTAAAGATCGGATTTTCGCCTTTATTTTGTCCGTCTCATAGAGTTGTAAAAAAAATTGTTACAATATTCATGTTATGAAAATTTAAACAATCGATGCAAAAATCGATTTAAAAATTCAAAAAATTTGGTGTATTACAACGAAAACATGAGCAATTTCAAACGCAATTCTCTCAAAAACTACAACGATTTAGATGTTGTCGTAAAAAAATGCTCCATTTTTCATGAATTTCCCGAATATATAATTTTGATGTAGAATAAGTTTTGAAGTTTGATACATTTGCTTTATTGCCGCTACTATATATCAAACAACTCATAGGACGACTACCTACCTCCGAGGCAAAATCCGAAAGCAAGACTATACGCGGCAATGCAAAAACATCATCGGGCACTTCATGTTTTCCATAAACTGAAATCGCCTCAACCACTAAATTTGTAGTAGTTCTGTCTTTCACATCAACAACTTCTAAAGTGTCGGAGCTACTATACAATAAGAGGGGGTGGGGCATCCACGTAAAAAAATTTTCTGGAAATTACCCCTCTAGGGGTAAAAACATGCGTGAAATCCGAATTTGACATTTTCGAAGCAAAAAAACACTTCCCTGATTCAGGAAAAGCCTGTATATTGAAGCAAAAAGTCGAAAAATCGCATTTTTGCGACTTTTCGCTTCAATACACAGGCCTTCCCTGAATCAGGGAAGCGGTGTCTCCTCTATTATGTAGTAGCTACAAAGTTTCTCATGAATTTTGCGATTAATATTTATTTATAATCCACCTGTATTGGTAATCACATTATTATAAGTTAGTCTTGAAAAGGCCAAGTCCAATTCCGTTTTTGTATCTAGCCAATAAGTTTCGTTGTAAATAGAAAAGAAGGCTATTGAA
>JAQGBS010001738.1:0-14813 GCA_034698545.1 Acrobeloides obliquus
GCCTTTGTAGTTGTCGAGAAAAGTGACTTTCTTTCTATATATCACGATTTTTTACCCCCTCAAAAAATCACTTTTTGAGCTCTAGCTCGAAATTTCCTGAAGATGCAGCCATTTATCATATTTATGATTAAATGGTAAAATTCGCGGTGCTTCATTTTAAAAACACGGTCCTCTGGACACCGTTATTATCCCTGTATTTTAAAAAATAAAAAATTCATTTAAAAATTTTGGAGCTATTTCGGCTCTTATACCCCATTGAACGTGGTCTAAAATCGAACAATTTTTCGAAATTTTCTCAAAAATGACTCGATTAGGGGTAATTTTTTATACATTTTATTTGAAACACGTTGGCGATATTATTTTTGCGTAAAAACGCTTCCATTTTTAAAAAAATCGAATTTTTGCATATTAGCTTTTTCGAAATATGTTCGTTGTATGTTAGAAAATTCGATTTTTTTAAAAATGGAAGCGTTTTTACGCAAAAATAACATTGCCAACGTGTTTCTAGATTCAATTGAGACCGACCCGTTTCGATTCTGAGTCGACAGAAATCTTCTTTCATATTACATCACCAAAGCCAACATGTGTGACTTAGTATTCCAACAAAATGTGTCTACAATATTCGATATTATTCAACAAGATGGACAACCACTAGATCAAATGACTCTTCAAAACTTCTGTACCTTCATCCATGACATCAGCCAAACATTGACAAAATTCTCGCTTTTGTCAATGTTCAGATATTATGTAATCATGTTGGGGGGGGGGGGGGGTAAACCACCAAAAAGTTGATTACGTAATATCTGGATGACCCCTTAGGCTAAAAATAGAAAGTTAAAGCTTTTTCAGTAAAATTGTTTTCTAAAAAAATCTCGCGATTTGGTGGGGGGTTTTGAGCAACTTTTGTTTTTGGGGACCCATTAGATTCGTTCACTGGTTGGAGATTGACCCAGTACCAAGTTGAAGACCAGGCATTTTTTGGTCTTACAGGTAAGCCGGACCTGAAAAAATTATCTTTTCAAGGATAAATCGTTCTGACTTGAAACTTTTTTATTTTTCAGGGCTACACACTCGCTACGTTTCTATACATTTCCCGTAGTCGGTGGACTTCAGATAAATTTTCTGGTTAGGTTTGAAGGGGTATGCCTATACACTTTTATACCTGTGGGAACCCCCAAATTTTCACAAAAATTGGTCTATCTCAGCAAGAGAATTCCAGTACATCCTAATTTTTGCATATGTCAAACCTCTCAACTAGCTCAACAAAACTAAGTAATAAAAAATTCAAAACAAAAACCTGATTCAGGGTCTTGGCGGGAAATTCAAATTCAAAATCGCAACTCAAAAATCGCCAACTTCAAACGCGATTATCTCGACAATGATAACGATTCAGAATTTACTGTAAAAACAAAAAATGCTCCATTTTTCATGAATTTTCCGAATATATATAAATTATGGCTAATTTCGCCAATTTAAAAAATTTTCAATTTTTGACCACCTTCAGCACCACCATCTTCAAAGGCTCGAATAGACCCCAACGCACTGAAATTTTGAATTTTTTATTACTTAGTTATTAATAAGGACACTTGGTAACCTTGCAATGGACTTACTAATATACATGGATAGGGAGTCGTAACTACGACTCCCCAGGCGCCGCGAGCGCCCGAAAGCTGCAAGGGCCCGAAAATGGGTGGGGCGCGGAGGTGGGTTGGTGGAAAAAATCGTCAAAAAACGGAAATTTTTGCTCAAAATTGCAATTTTTTAAACCAAAAATGCCATTTTTAGTCATTTTTTGCTCAAAATGCGATTTTTGGCCAAAAATGCCATTTTTTTAAATCTATTTTTTGGTCGACAGACCCCCCCCCCTATCCCGCGCGAGGTGGGGGGGGGCGAAAGGCAAAAATTTTCTTTAGAGGGGGCGCCGCGCGTGGGGGTTTCACGACCCCCCTTATCCATCTTGCTTACTAATGATCTTAATTTTGTATATATTTCATTTTTTGTGTTAGTCTCGCTATTTTGTATACATTTGTTCTTCATTTATCTAATAGAATTGTATATTTTTTAATTTAATAAAAGTTAATTCTTGTTCAATGGAGACGCGAAGATCCATTTTGTGGACCAACAAAGTTAGTCCGAACGAACACACATTACGCATTTTATACAAGAAGATTTTCAAAATTTAACCTATACTAATTTATAAATAAAAAGTACAAAATAAACAAGAAACTAAATTTATTATTCCAAAAAAATCTCGACCGGAATGCTTTACAGTTTTTGACGACAAATTTACAAATATCACATATAGGCATAGCCAAATTGGAATTTGGGAACTACTATACAATAGGGGGGAAAATTTTGAAAAATTTTTCGAAAATTTTGTTCTGAAAATGACTCCTCTAGGGGCAAAAACATGTGGGAAATCTAAATTTGACATTTTCGAAGCGAAAAATGCCTTACTGATTCAGGGAAGACCTGTGTATTGAAGCAAAAAGTCGAAAAATTACATATTTGCAACTTTTGTGCTTCAATACGCAGGCCTTCCCTGAATCAGGGAAGCATTTTTTCGCTTCGTAAATGTCAAATTCGGAGTTCTCGCATGTTTTTACCCTTAGAGGTGTCATTTTCAAAAAAAATTTTCGAAAAATTTCCACGCGGGTGACCTCCCTATTGTGTAGTAGATCTGAAATTTGCTCGATTTTGTCTTATACTATTCCAAATGGCATCTAAAAATATAAAATCTTAAATTTTTCAAAAAGGTTAAAGTTTTACTTTCTCGCACGTGTATTCAACACTACCATCAACTGATGTGGAAAGAAGTTCATGGTCTGGTGGACATACGCACTTTATTGAAGTTTGCAAACCATTCACAATCGTTGCAACTTCGCCTGGTTTGCATGGCTCCAGTTTTCTTTTTTGGCAGAACTAAAAATGGTAAATAGGCATTGTACACAAGTGGGGAGGGGGACAAGGCATACCTGGGCAGAGGGATCCATATTTTCCAAAAATTTACGAGGGGGGATATAGGGGCAAATCCGAAAATTTTACGATCTCTGTAATATAATAGGAAGGGAGCTCTACCACCGGATCCAGAGTCCGAATCTTAACCGCTAGACTACGGAACCAGTCCCCTGTGCACATATGTAAGTAGGTATCCAAATAATAGGTTGTAAATAACATACATGATAGGCAATACCCTGGTGTATAATGGCACTGGATTCGTCTTCAGGACAGACTTTTCCTCCAGGACAATCACAGAACTCGAATCTATAGCCCATAGCCATATAAAGGCAACTTTCGTTGGCGGTACATGTGGGTCGTCTATACTGTTTTCTCTAAAATGTGATAAAAATAATTGTTGATTTGTGAAAAATGGGCATTTTTGAAAACAAGTTCATGCGATGGGGGGGGGGGAAGGGGCTACTGTAGTTCGTTTCAAGGATCCAGTTTTGAAAAATTTTCAAAATCGGAAAAACACTTTGCTCCCCAAAGGGAAAATTTTTCGATTTTTTCAGGAAAAGGGGTCCCTTCCACGCCCTTCAACTACAACATTGTAAGATTTGTAAAAAATGTAACTCTTTTGAGTTTTTTACCAAAATAAACTCGCTTTTGGGCAACAATGCCTAGAGGGGTCATTTCCAGAAAGGGCTTTCCTAGGCGGGGAATAGATTCTCGAAGTGTGAAAATGCTTCCCTGATTCAGGGGAGGTGGTGGTGTATTGAAGCGAAAATGGACTGCACCCATTACTTTCTCTAAAACAGGATCAGGGAAGCGTTTTCAAGGTTCAGCCGGTTTTACGGCGAAAAATCGAATTTTAGTCCATTTTCGTTTCAATACACCCACCATCTTCCCTGAATCAGGGAAGCGTTTTCAAGGTTCGGGAATGCGAGCAATCAATTTTTCGCATAGAAAAGCCCCTTATAGACTTATTTTGGTGAAAATTAAAAAACTTGAAAAAATTCGAAAAAATCGTGCAAAAGTCGCAAATTTGTCATTTTTTGGGACATCCTGTAAATCAAATATTCTTACCGAAACAAAAGAAGTAGAAAATGCATAGGAAAGAGCCAATAAAACACTATGTAATGTGAATATAAGTATAGTCCGCATTTCGGGTATAAAATAATAAATAACTTAAGCTAAAAACAAATTTTCCGTCTAGGCTATTTACTACGAATTTTTCGCAACACTAAACAACACGTATTCAAAATATCATGTCAAAGCATAAAAATAGCCCCAGGACAAGTATAAATGCCAAACAGCTTTAGCCAATGGAGGATATTATGATATTTAATCTTAAAGGGCTAGACTGCGTTGCCCGGAAAATAGAGATTTCTTATTCAAAATTGGCATTAGCCCGTGTTTGAGGGAGCTGCTACACAATAGAGGGGGCCATCCACGTAAAAAATTTTTCTGGAAATGACCCCGCTAGGGGTAAAAACATGTGGGGAGTCCGAATTTGACATTTTCGAAACGAAAAAACAAATCCCTGATTCAGGGAAAGCCTGTGCATTGAAACAAAAAGTCGAATTTTGGATAAGAAAGCTCTAATTGCCGGCAACGCGTCTAGCTTTATAAAGTGCGAAAATGTGTATTATTGAAAAATATTTTGATATATATTTTTAATACATTTGATGGATTCACGGAGAGGAAAAGTGTGAAAAAAATGGTAACAGAATAAATATGGGGGGTAGGGTGACCAAATTACACCCATTTAGGTGCAACCATTTTGTATCATGTGCACCCACACGTAGGGGGAAAGTGTGGAAAAAATGGCGGCAGAATGAATAAAAGTTTTCGTTTCAATAACTCGAAAAAGTGTTGCTGCAGAAAAATTGATTTTCTCGGCAAGAACATTTTTCTCAGCATGGAGTATAGAATTGTTGCCCACATCGAGAGGAATCATTTGAGGAGTCAATCATGAAAATAGGACAAAGATTTCGAGCTACACACCCTTTGAAATTTTGAATTTTTCAAAAATTCAAGCATGTTTTTAAAATAAACGACGCATGCTCGACGACTAAATTTTTGCACAAAATTGTAGCTCTCGATTCGTAGATGATGTTTAAAAAAAGAATTATTCAAATTGCTAATGTCCTTGCCGAGAAAATTAATTTTTTCCACGACAATACTTTTTCGTGTTATTGAAATGAAAACTTTTATTCATTCTGTCGCCATTTTTTTCCACACTTTCCCCATCCGTGGCATTTTCGAACTGACTACAAAGAAATTTGTATAGAGATTTAAAGTATTTTTACACAAAATATGCTATAATATCCTTGTTTATATTCAGGTCCACGAGGCACAACACCCCACTATTTGTCTACGTCACAAAGAAAGCGTGTAGTTGACACGGTCAATTAGTTTTCGTAAACAAAATTTCCATTTTGAACGGGGTAGTTCAGTTAGACAAATAAAAGCAAGATCAAAGTTTAGTGATACAGAGTGACCAGATGAATAAACAATGAAATGAAAAATTTGATATCTCGGCATACGAAAAAGATTTTTTTGAATAATTGCTATGTATTGAAGCGAAAACCTGAATTTTTTTTCTTCATTTTGATCATTTCTGTCCCAAAAGGGGACCGAATTGTCATAAAATTCCTAGCATCTGCTATAAAACTTTTTTGGTGCTACTAAGCATTAGCTGCCACAAATCACAGGGCTGTTTTTCTGAAAAATTTTTTTTCATAAAATTTTCTTAAAAAATCCCTATATGGTTTTTTTGATGCGGGGAATCCAAAAACGCACTCCTGATGTCTGAAAATTTTTTTGACCCTATACCGACTAGTACCTTGGCTCAAAAGGGGGTTTTTATATCAAATTGATGCCAATTTGACCTGAAATTTTGTAATCGGAGGTTTTCGACTATGGCGAATCGATTGGCGATGGTTTTGTGAGCCAATAATTCTATTTTTGGTTGCGTTCAGCTTACCCCTTAGCCAAATATGGTAGAGGAATCTCCAGGGACACCTTCACCCCCTGTGGCCCTAAAGAGGGTCGTTGGGATGAGAGTTCATGGGTTACATGGGTACTGGGTGGCAACTTGACTTCAAAAATTGTAGAAAATTTCGTTCATTCGTCCAAAACGTTCACACCAGTTGAAATTTGGACCCCTTTTGAGTCAAGGTGGTAGTCGATATAGGGTGAGTTCCTAAATTGAACCGTACGGTCAATCGTCCGTACTGATTACTGTTAACCGTACGGCTCCCCGTGACCTCGTAGGCTACCCGTACGGTGTCGTATGAGTGGCCTACGGGACCATGAGGAGCCGTATCGTTGACCTACGGATCACGGGGGCCGTATAGTCCACGGTTGACAATGATTAGTACGGATCCATACGGTTGACCGTACGATTCAACTTATGAACGCACCCATAGGATCAAGAAAAAATTTTCAGATATCGGGAGTGCGTTTTTTTGGATTCCCCGCATCGAAAAACCCATATATGGTTTTTTTAGAAAATTTTATGAAAAATAATTTTTTTCGAAAAATAGCCCTGTTGCTGCAGCTAATGCTTAGTAGTACCAATATTTGTACAAGTCTAAAAATGTGCTAAAAAATAGCAAAATGAAACAATTTCTTATTTGAGATTGTCGTCTGGGAGTAAATTGACTTTTAAGAGGACCAAAATACGAGAAAATATAGAAAGAGAAAAACTAGAACAACCGCATTCCAACAATTCCATCATTGAAAAATCCTTCCTAATATTTTCTTATCAATGAAAGAATTTTTTTACGCAATTTATAAATCACTATATCAAGCCACACACGACTTCAAAATGCTTAAATAACATAGCTATTTTCTCTTAAAAGTTCATCAAATCCCATTATAAAGTCAACCACCGACCCTCATCTTCATTACTCCACTTTGACGGAGGCGACCTATGACGCACCGCCTTATCGTATGTAATTCGAGACGCTTACAAGTTTGCCTCTTATGGGCTCTGTTTAAGCACATCTTAATGAATATTACGTGAGGTCACAGCAAGAAGAAGAAGAAGACACGAACTCTAAAATTAGGGCATGGGTTCGTGTAACCTAATACCGAAACTTACTACGAAAATTTCAAACTACAGTAGAGAAGCGTGTCTCAAAATAGAAATACTAAATAAAATTTTAAAAATGCCATGTGTGACAAATTTTTGCGTCGAAGTTGGTATTGAAATTAAAGTAGAAGAATGCTCAAAATGGATATTACGTTTAGGTGATGTGATAGATTAAGTTATTTTTAAAAGTTTTTGAGTCAATTTGAGATTTTTTGGTTAAAGTTTGTTCCGGAGATTTACTTACGTAAAATGTCAATCTACAAAATACGTATAATGTTTTATAGGTTAATGTCTGGGGTACCAACAAACATGGGGACCCTTATGATTTTTTTCAATTTTTTCAAAAAATTTACAAAAACATTTTGACCCCTTACGGTTTTTCGTGCCGACAAGCGCGAAAAATTTTTATTGAAATCCTTGAGGCAAGTAAAAAAAAAAATTTTCGCCTGTGGCGCTAAAATATAAATACTGCAGCGCAAAGTCTTTTGGGCGCAAGGGGGAACGAACCCTTGCTAGTGCTGGTGATGCCGAAGTCTTTGGCAGCGCACTGGACCACTACACCATGACGGTAACTGAATGACTCGAATTGAATTTCGACCTTGTATAGTCTGTTTCAGAGGTCGGACAAAAAAAGTTGTATACAGCATAATCAAGTGGACAAGGAAGCCGATCATCCGATCTGGCAATTAAGCAACATTGGGTCCGCAGGTTCGACCCGATGAAACAGACTATAGTAGTGCCAACTTCAACAGTTAAGAAGCAAAAAAAGAATAAGAAATGGAAATTTTTAACTTGAAAACATTTCATAATATGTGCGATACAACTTAAACACTTGAAACTTATATAGAAAGTTTTAAAACATAAGGACTACACCCTCACACTTCAAATATTATAACTAGTCTAACTACGCAATATGTGAATCAGTGTTTAACATTATGTAAACTATGAGTTAATCTTAGACTCATTGATAAGTAAACAATACATGTATTTAAAAATAACATTCAGAAAATACTGTACAAATCCTAAAAATTGAAGCGACCCTGATTCAGAGAAAAGATGATAATATTGAAGCGTAAATATACACTTAGATGACTGTCGCAAATAAAAAAATATAAAGGTAACTAAAAATTTTATTGGGCTTAAATAATAAGCATAATAAGGAAATGTTAAAAGGCAAAACCACTCACTACATTATTCTCTGTATGAAGTGAAGAAGTCCAGCAAAGCTGAATTTTAATAGTTACTCTATATGTGACACATCGGACAGGACCACAGTTGCACAACCCCGGTAAAATTCGACTGGGGGTAGGTCATGGGGTAGTGAGGGGGGGGGGGTAGGTTATGGGGCGGAAGGGGGTAAGTCATCGGTCCCCGGCACCGGGGACCTATTTTTTAGAAGGTCTAAAAAAAGATCGCCAAACTGCGAAGGGGGAGGGTGAGTCATAAAAACAAAAATTTTGGACCGGGGTCTGTGCAACGGTTGACAGGACATGTTCGATGTGTCGAATCAGTTCCTATAAGATGAACTAACGAAGACCTTGCCGTTTGGTGGCACGATTTCTTAAAAGCCAAGGGAATATATAGTCGTTTCATGAGAAGATAGCGAAAAATTTTTGGAACTCCATAATGCAGTGGATAAAGAGGCTGGTCTTTCGATCTGGCAAGTTAAGCAATGTTGGGCCTACATGTTTGATACCACTAGGGTAAAAGTTTGAAATTTTATTTGTTTATTTTTAGAGAGCAAAAATTAGTACCACTCTACATTAGGGAGCCAAAATGATAAATTTTAGAACCAAAAAAATTATTCACTTAAGCCTAAGTCTAGGCCTAAGCCCAAGCCCAAGCCTAAGCCTAAGACCAAGCCTAAGCCTAAGTCCAAGCCTAAGCCAGGGGTGCCAAGTCTGCTAATTTTTCAGAAAAGTGCTGATTTTGAGATGTCAAATCTGACAAAATGCTAATTTTTAGTGTCAGATCTGATTGTTAAGGTGCGAAATTTTGTCAAATTTATAAGAAATATAATGGAAAATTAGCATTTTGCTCCTAAAATCTGATTTTTGAAGTCAGATTTGCTGGTTTTGAAACAAATGTTCTTGGTATCCCTGGGTAAAAAACTCCTGCGGACCCAACGTAACTTAACTTGCCAGATCGGATGGTCGGCTTCCTTTTCCATTGTGAACGCCAAATTTTTTGCGCTCTTCTCATGAAGACAACTATGGGAATTTAAAATAGGTAAAAGTTTGCGGGCTCGATCGAGACTCGAATCCGGACTTCCTGGCTACCGTCCAAGTGCACTACCATTGTGCTACCGAGATCTCCCACGGATGCCCATTAATTTCTGGTGAATACTTGAGTGGCGGTGTATTTTCCACTACTCACACTGTGATTAATACTTATGTGAAAAATTTTGTTCAATTTCAAATTCCCTGGATTTCCAAGCCTCGGCGTGTTAATCCGAGCTTCAAAATTTCCAAAAATGAGAGCTATCACCTATCGGTAATTCCTACGTCCGTCTTGTGACGGTCGGATGGCACACAGGTATAGTATTTTTTGTCGAATAATTTTTTCTTCTATAAAATTTTTCCGATTGAATCAGGAATTAAAAGAAGAATTGTTTATTGAAAAGAATATATTTGCCGACAGTGGGATACTTGCGGACGAAACGTTTGAAAAATTTAATTTTTTCAAAAAATTTGTCCCGTCCGCAAGTATACCACCGCCCATTCGACGTTATTCACAAAATGACATTGACGTCAAGTCAAGAGGTTGACATATGACGTCAATGTCATGTCAATGTCAACCTTAAAAAATGACGTCATGAAACACTGCATCCAAGTATTCACCATAAATTAATGGGCATCAGTTGGGGTCTCCGTAACATAATGGTAGTGCACTTGGATGGTAGCCAGGAGATCCGGGTCCGAGTCCCGGTCGGATTCGAAAACTTTTACCCAATTTAAAATTCCCTGGATTTCCAAGTCTCGGCGTGTTAATCCGAGCTCCAAAATTCCCAAAAATGAAGACAAGCATATATCAAATTTTATATTCGAAAGGACTTTAATCTCTGTTTCCTAAGTTTGATATTTTGTTGAGTTTTGATGTCAAACTTTCGTGACATTTTGATCACTGGGCAGCTCGATTTCGAGACATGTAATTTATGAAATTCTAAATAAAGCCCTTAGTATGTGTTTTGTGAATGTTTATTCTAACTTACATGCTTAGCTACTCGTTTATTATATGAAATGAGATATGTTTGTAAAATTGTCTAATCTCTTCTTAGTGCGTCATTAGTTGCATGACTGTTAATTAAAAAAACACATGGTCTGATGTTAAAGTGACAAAGATTTTATTAGAATGATGTTAAAATAAATTTTTTGATAATCCAAAATTTGTTTGATATCAAAAAAAGTTAAAAAACTAATAATCTTTTTATACAAAACCAAAATCATTTGGGGTATCCCACTTTAAAAAATTAGTTAAGTAATACATATTACTATTTGAGATTGCCAGACGGTGGTGCTATAGGGACGCTCGGGAACGCGCTGCATGCGCGCCCGATCTCCAGGTACTTCATCCAAAAATGAATCAGCAAAATATAAAAAGGTCAAAATTGCACTCAAACACACAAATTTGATGACCTTCAATGGCCGCCTAAAGTGCGAGATTCACACAAAACTGGACAAGAAGAGCTTTAAACAATGTCAATTAGGTCGATTGTTTGCCTAAAGAAGGTAAATCGGTGGGAAATCTATCATAGTCCTTTTCATGATTACTTTCATCAAGGTTATTCTAAATTATTTCTAAGTAAATGGAATAAAACTTTTTTGAAATGTTGATAAAAAGAAGAATTTTGTTTATACGAATTGTATCAATTGTTTCAATAGAAGCTCGATTTGGAGCTTATACAGGAGGCTACGGTGGAAGTTATAGCAACAACGCAGGTAAGCTTGGGCTTCAATTTTGTTCTATATTGTAACCTCGTAGGGTATGAAATACCGTATTTTCTCTAAAATAACCCCCGGGTGTTATTTTTCTCACCCCCCCCCATTTAAAAGAGGGGGTTAAAAACTCAATTTTTCACTGAATCAGGCTCAAGGAAGCGTTTTTATGCTTCAGGAATGCGCGCAATCGATTCCCTGCATAAAATTACCCCTAAAGGGATCAATTCTAGATGATGAAAAAAAATTTTTTCGAAAAATTTCACGTTCAGTAATCGATACTAGTTCCGCTGATTTTTTGTACCAGGTGGTCTTTCGATATGAAGAACTCGAATCTGAAGCAATTTTTTATTTTTACCACTGTTTAGGTACCTCTACGAGGGGTATACCCCTAAAGTTTCCCTAAAGGGTATAACTTTCGTAGGGGTACCTTCCAGTGGTCAAAATAAAAAATTTCCTTCAGATTCGAGTTTTCCATATCGAAAAACCCCCGGTACAAAAAATTATCCGATTTGGACACTTTTTGAAAATTCGATTTTTTACCCATTGATTCCCCAAATGAAAAATTGAAAAAAATTTAGAATTCAAATTGTAATACCGACATCAGAACGAAATATCTTTTTATGAGAAATTTTGACATGGTATCTTTAACAAAAATTTAGTTGTTGGATAGTTCGACATTTTTACAAAAGACACCAGTCACAACTTTTTCGACTTTTCCAAAATTTTCTAAGTCCTGAATGGTGTCGCTAAGGGGTTTAACAGGGAGAAATCAATTTTTAAAGAAATTTTGATATTAAATTTCGATGTTGATTTTCCGATTTCAACGTTTCACCAAAAACCCTCCATTGCGTAAGACAAAGTTTGTCCCTAATATAGGTTATGCAAACAATCTGTGTTGTTATTTTGTTGAAAATGAAAATTCAGGTCCAACCAACGATGTTGATAAATACTGGGGCACCATTAATAATGGTGGCGCTTTTGATGAATTTTCGAATAGCAATGCTCAAAATGGTAATCTTTTTAAATTTGATAAAAGTAATTTTTAAAGGATATTACAATACGAATCCAAATAATAATGTTCAATCAACAGATTACAATTATAATCCGCAAGCATACCTCCAAAAATGTGAAAATATCAACGGATGTTTTGGTACTACTAAAGAAAGAGGTTTACATACACCTTTTTGTACAGGCTCGTATCCAAGGAGTACCGTAGAAGAGCCCTTCTAACCTGAAAAAATGGGCATAGACTCAAATGAAACGATATGAATGAAACGATATGAATGAAATAATACGAATAAAATGATACGAATAAAACGATACGAATGAAACGATACGAATGAATGATACGAATGAAACATAGGAATGAAACGATATCGTATCGTTCCATTCAATCGTTTCATTCGTATCGTTTCAAACCTTTTGCTTCATTCAAATCTATGCCAAAAAATAACTTAAAATGCGCGCAACCCCTCCTCCCTCCTAGACAGCTCGTTTTCCGGTGAAAATTCGCAATTTTCTTCATTTTTGCTTACATACCTCTTCTCCCAAATCAGGGTCAAGGATGAGCTTTCGAAGATTCGAAATGCAGGAATCGATTTCCCGCCTAGAAAAACCCGCAAGAATTGAACGTGCAGCATCCGCAAATTATTGAACAACCCAATTACTTTAGGTTATAGTGCTTATGGAAAATACACAGGAAATTACATGGAACCTTCCAACTCCTATTCTCAACAAATGACTAATTGTGGCCCAAATGGATGCTACTATGATGCTTTTTCTAATGGTCCTAATAACCAAAATAAATGGATTAATAGCAATCAAAGATTTAGTAGCTATGGTGGCTATAACAAAAACAACTATAACACTTATAACCAAGCCAATCCATCAAATTATTATCAAAATGATCAAAATAATTATGATTACTATGATGGTTGTGAAGATCCTAACGGGTGTTACAATTATGCTTCTTCTGAAGATTTTTATCCACAACGAAATTTTGGGTCCAGTAATTATGCCTATGGTAATAGACCTCTGGTGGTGGATGGTGGGTACAATTCTGGTGGAAGAAACTTTAGGAGTTGGAAGCCTATGGCTTATGGATATGGTAGTCTGCCAAGGACTATAAAGAAAGCACCCGTTGTGACAAAGAAAGGTATGATTTTATGATGCGCTTTTTACACTAGTATAGTGTACAAAAGCGCATGATAAACTTGGCTAAAACAGGGGTAGAAAATGAGCATGCCCGGGTTTTGGCCCCTCTAGGAGAAGCCCGTGTCACGACGATCGAACATGACACAAAAATGTCCCAGGAACATTTTTTTCATGGTCAAATGTTGACCTAATAATGGTCCCTGCATAATCCTGATCTGTAACAGGATTAAACACTTATTCCTGATCACACATGTGCATCTATGGTAAAGAGTGGTAAAATTTTACCAGAGGGTATCGTAGGTCGTACGGGGTTTAAGAAGATGAACGTATGTAGGGGCGCAAATGTTAGGGCGTATATTTCGGAGCGCAAATGTGAAGTGCAAATGTCGGGACGCAAAGGTGCAAAAGTCCCCTACTCGTTTTTATGTGAAGTAGAATTAAGTTCTTTTGGAGCTACTAAAAACGCCAAAAATTTTTTGAAAATACACTATATATGGGTAAAAATTGACGAGGAACACGTTGGAACTATTATTTTTATTTCAAACTCACTGAAAATCATTGAATTTTCGCCTTTTTTGAATTTACTTATTCTAATGACTTTTTGAATTCTATCTATTTTTAGTAAATTCAGCGAAAATTCAAAGGTTTTCAGTGAGTTTGACATAAAAATAATAGTTCCAACGTGTTCCTCGTCCACTTTTACCCCTATATAGTGTATTTTCAAAAAATTTTTTTAACGCTTTTACTTCGGCATTTTTATTCCTGTTAAGCGCGCCCTCCAGATGTAGTAGCTCCGTTTTTTTCTAAATGCGTTACTGATGATTGAATGTTTTGAGAAGATGAACTTCCTGCTTTAAAGAAATATGAAGAGCTAGAAATGAACTTTTGGCGTTTCAATCTTTTGGTTTTTCAATTTCTTGATTTTCAAGAGAATTTAAAGAAGCCTTTATATCAAAGAAATATAATATCCATTTTTGAGACAATAACATTTAACTTCCTATAAACATAATATGCGCATATAATTCATCTTCTTACACGAGGTTTTAAACAAAAAGATTAAAAGTTTTTTTGACGTTTGTGTGTTGCCGAGCAACAAGATTTAAATTTAGTTCATGTGACAAATGTGAGTTGTGTCATATTTGTCACAAATGTGGGACGAACACCTGTCACATATGACAAATGGGACAAGTCATGTCACGTTTGTCACACAGATGTGTCCGATTTGTCACATAAAGGTGTCTGATATATCAGATATGGGGTCATGCAGAAATTACGTAGTCATGTTGGGGGGGGGGGGGGGGATAAACCACAAAAAAGTTTATTACATAATATCTGGATGACCCCTATGTCACATAGGGGTGAAGGTATATTACGGACCCCCGAAGTAACTCACTTTGTCCCTCGGGAAATCCGAGGTTAGTTGTACTATATTATCAAGAATAAAGGTTTTAGACTAATATAGATTTTTATTATTATAACCCTAGGGACCCCCAGCTATCAGAGCCCGTTTCTAGTGACAAAACAGTTTGGCCTTTTATAGTCTGTTTGACATTATAAGTTAGAAAAAGTCGTGATATAATGGCGTAGTGGATAAAGAAGGTGGGCTGTAGGATGTTACGACAGAAATGGTTGTGAAAAGTTAATTTCAACACGGACATTTCGAAAATTTATATTCGAAT